>JAYJMI010703503.1:0-27001 GCA_036873855.1 Sarsia tubulosa
AATTTATCCATAGACTCACAGCGTAACACTACAGACCTGACGTATGCATTTTATGCGCTAGAAAGTTGAATCCGCCTCTATTGAAATGGTTTTTCTCAAAAATCAAAGCTCTATCTCAGAGCAAATCGATCGGAATGGCCCGAATAAATTATCAAACGATTAGCCGTCCTTGGACTCATTCACACCAAGTATTTACTCAAACCTAGACACGCAAAATACAAGACTACTTAGATGCAGAGTGCTCTAGCCTTTGATTGAATACTTCACTTGCTTATATCACCCTTAAAAAGAGAAGTTGGAAGGTAGAAGTAAGAAGTTAGTCACTGAATCGCACTAATTTATGGATTCGACCACATTTGCTAATTTGGCGAATGATGATTTCACCGTAAGCTTGTGATCATAGTGATCTAACTTCTATGCCCTAGCTTCCAACTCCTGGATTTAGCCATCATCATCGTTTTAAGTTGTCTCAGGTTATCGACCTTGAATATGTAGAAAGTGATGAAGCACTACTGACTGATTATGGTGTTATGGTAAGGACTGGCTGTTTAATTATAATTCCGTTCTCCTTGGACCCGTATCTAGCGAGGTTGGAACCTTCGGATTGAATACTAAAGCCAACGTTACCCTTGTTGTTATTAATTCTTTGTTTGACGTGCTCTGTAACATCTAATTCGAGAATGTCATCAGTTTCTGGAAACCAATCCACTAGCGCATCGCCCGAGATCACGACTGGTCTATTAGCATAAGTAAGATCGATTTCAACCCAACCCGCTTTAGTTTTTAAGAGCTTATGAAGGTCCCCATTGCTTCCCTGTGTGCAATACACTTTCAAAACTGCCTTCGATACGCTAGTGTGGCCAGTTAGGTCAAACCACAAATAGCTTTCGCGAATTCTATCCGGGTTCCCGTCAGTTTTTACCTCCAGTTTTCCAAGGCCGGAATAGTTAACTCCACTGTGAATACCACCTTTGACAAAGCCATCAGCGCTGGAGGGAATCTTTCGTAAGGGCGTGAGCATTAGCGTTGGTCGCAATGCATGATCGCTAATATTTTTTGTCCCGAAATTTATAACGGCCCATTCGTTTTGGCCGAGGACGACAGACTTATCGATACGGAAACTAATCGAATCTTCCCCACTATCTAGCGCCTGCTGAATATGATCGGTCAGATCAATGGCAGACACTCCGTGGTTAAGGGCTACGGAGCCTATGCTGACCGATCCGTTAGGTTTGTCGGCCGGTTTGTTGTTCCAAGTAATACTTGTTTCTTGCCAATTATTGTCCACTGGAATGGCTTCATAGGGGAGGCCGTCATGGGCTGCACCCCATTGAGAAATAACGGGGAGAAATAGCATCGCTTTACCTATTTTCGTATAGTCAGTAGTTATTGGAAGACGGATAAAGACCTGCTCTGTACTTACATTCGAGGATGTATTCGATACTGTTTGTCCCAGCGCGGAGCCGAAATTGATTCCGGGTTGGGCGGATCGGACTTTACTATCGGCCTCAGCATATTGGATGAACATATCGTTTTCATCCCACGTCACTGAGACCTCCCCCGTGCTGTTGGCATATGCAACATCGGTGATGGCCTCCGTGGTTGGGGGTCTACGATTGTTGCCAGTTAGGGAAGTGACGTTATTTGCGAAAAGTAGGGAAGGCGCAACTGATTCCAAGTCAGGTGTTCCATTGCCGTTGTTGTCGTAGTCGTTGTAAGCCTGAGCGGTTGAATAGGAAACGATCGAATTCCCCGAGACTTCTGTGTTATCCGCCTTTAAAATCGAGATCGAGTGTAGCTCCGTATTTGCTTTAACGAAGGTATTATCAAGTATCTTATTATTATCTGGTCTCGGAGAGTTTGAGGTCTTAACAAGATTTTCTTGTTGGATCCAAATCCCTTGCCCAATGCGATTGTCTACAATGGTATTATTACTTATAACACTGTTTTTCGACGAGATGAGATCAATCGATTCACCAACTGGGGAGATGATGGTATTATTGTCGATTATAGCCCCGTCTACATTGTTGACTATGATGCTTCGCGCTAGACCGATGTTGATCGTGTTATTCTTAATCTCCATTACGGTAGCATATTCGGTAAAGTTATCATCGGTGTCGATACATGCGATTGCGTCGTCTGCAGTTCCGATGATGTGACAATCCTCAACGATGTATCCCCCCGGGGCTTTGAGATTCACCTGTGATACGGGTTGCTGGGTCGTTGCTCCGCTTATGAGTACGTCCAATCTAGCCTGAGTTCTCGCCCAAAAGTGGATGCCATCGGACGGTTGGGAGAAAAATGAAAGTTTGCCATTAATGGGATCGCCACGGTCAATTAGGATGCGTCGCGCGGTTAGATTATTGGACCATTTCATCCAGATCCCATCTCGCGAACTATTCGTGAGGCGTAAGTCTTCAAAAGTTGTGTTATCCGAATGTACGCCCCAAATTGTGCTGGTTCCTACTTTAGACTTGATTGCGATCTGCTGGCCTACTTGGAGTGAGTCAGCTAACTGATTCATTAGGGCGTTATCATCAATTTCAATATCAAAATGGTCTGATGGTCCCCCTTGGGGCTTTATGATCGCGTCGAAACGAATTTTTCGTGTAAGTCCACTGAATCTGGGAGCCAGTTTCATCTCATTAGTCGACGACCCATCGAAGGGAACGATTACTCGCTCGCCCCCTATAGCGCTAGGGGTGGAGATGAAATCTATTGGATCTTTGAAGCCTGAATGTAATTTCATCGTCACGGATCTTTTACCACTCCCAAGATCATTAACGCTAACTACGTCTCCTTGAGAAGCAGAAATGCTTGGGCGGGTCAGATGCAAATTTTTGATTACAACATTTGCAGGTGAATTGTTAATATAGATTCCATATTGATCCAGCTGATCGAAGACAAGTGTCGGTTTCGTGGGGCTTTGCGGATCACCAGTAATCACCAGTGTGCCGTATTCGAAGTTTACGATTTTTATGCCTGGGCGAGGGTTACCAGTTGCATCGTTCATCTGATCAAGTAACCATGTGCCCGATGGAACCTCCAGTGTAGCTGTGGAGTTTTGATTTGAATTCAGATGAATCTTGGCAGCGCCGATAGCTGCATCAAATGCCCCCATCGGATCGTTATTGATATCATATGGGGGTTGGTTTAAGTCGTAGGTAATGTCCGCGGAGTGTGCAGCCGTCGCTGCCAGTAGCAGCGCGGTAATGATTGTGGGGGATCTCATAGTAGTAGGGATGAGCCAACGTGGGCCATCCAGGGGTGGGGTGAATGGTAAAATAGCTCGGGTGGTAGAGTTCACGCGATGCACGGATCGTAAGCTCCGATGATAATAGAATATCCGTAATCTGCCTCTCGACTCAATAGTCGCTTATGTCTTTTTATTTTTACGTAGTGAATATAGGTAGACTAGCTATTGTGCTCTTACTCTAGCGAAAATCAGAGGTTAGGGGCGTGCTGTCTGCGGAGGATGCATACACTTTCCCCGTTAGGGTCGGATTGCGAACCTTGCTACCATTTTTCAGCGCCGAAAGTGGGCGGATAACTATAATTCAGACGTTTCGACAAATATTTATCGGCTGAATTTTACGTAAAATTAGTTCACCAGTTTATCGCTTCGACAGCTCCTCGCGCGAGGACTAGCTTAAGCTTTAAATCTCATCGCTGTAAATGAGGCGACTAGGTCTTTTTAAGTCATCAATCTTGCCTCGCGAAAACAAAATAAACAATGAATGACGCACCCGCCCTTAAAGCATTTTTACGTAATGTGAGATCGTAGTTTCTGCCGTTTGGCATAGTCCTGAGTTCTTTTCAATTAATACGTTGGAAAGAGGAGAGGGGGGGATCAACCCTCAATATATTATCGAAAACCTAAATATTGTGAAAAAATCTCTCCTTACGGTTGCTTGTCTCTACGTGGTGCTCGCTTGCAGCGCTCACGCTCAAAGTGGCACAGCGTTTGCACCGCTTGATGATTATTCTGCTGCTGACTTGGGGCTAGGACCGGTTTCATTCAAATCAAACCCCGGTATCATTTCCGGTGGTGCGTTTAATGGTGTTAAATTTGCCATCACTTTTGAGATGACAGCGCTGACTGGCGGTCATCTTAGTTCGCCAAGCGGTTATAATCAGGTCGGCATTGAGGATGTGAGGCTAGATATGGGCGAAAGCTTGTTTGTTAATAATTTCGGACTCACAATTTTGAACGATAATGGCACGGGTGCCATCGCCGAAAATTTCACTATTGATGGAATTATAGGAGCTCAATTTAATGTTTATGATGATGCTTGCGATGATGTAATCTTTGATACAAATGGCGATAGTAATTTTGAGACAATTGTGTTGGCTGATAAAAATTATTTTGACACGCCACTTAACTCTCTAGGTATCAAAATTGATGCGGGTTCGGTTCTTTTTAACAATGTTACGTTCAAAGTGAGCATACCAGAGCCTAGCACCTTCGCCTTATTGGGTAGTCTGTTCGCATTGTCTGGAGTGATGCTTCGCCGTCGCCGGTAAGTTTTTTCATATTTTGCTAGTAAGGAAGGGGGGACTGAAATGTCTTCCATTTCTAATGAGCGTCTGTGTGTTTCGAGCCGAGCTTCCTGCGGAGGCTGTTATACGTTTCATTCGTTAGGGGATATCGCGAACCTTGCTCTCACCCTTCAGCGCCGAAGCGAGTGAGGTGTCTGGTATTCCGACGTTCCGATAAATATTTCCTGCGGAATTTTACGTAAAATAAATTCGAAAGTTTATTGTTTCGACAGCTCCTCGCACGAGGTCTAATAATTAAATTACAGTTACTACTATAGCTTTATTCAGACGAATCAGTTATTTTAAATCATCAATCTCACCCCTATAAAATGAATAGCACACCTTGCTCTTGAAGTATTTTTACGTAATGTGAGAGCGTGGTTGCTGCTCGTCATAGTCGTAAATACCTTGCGTTTTGGCATTGGAAAGAGGGTGGCCATCAACTCTCAATATATTATCGAAAACCTAAATACTGTGAAAAAGTCTTTCCTTGCTGTTGTTTGTCTCAGTTTGGTGCTCGCTCTCAGTTGTCACGCTCAAAGTGGTACGGCGTTTGCGCCCCTCTCTGATTATTCTGTTACTGACTTGGGGCTAGGGCCAGTTTTATTTAAATCAAATTCTGGTGTCATTTCCGGTGGTCCATTTAATGGTGTTAAATTTGCCATTACTTTTGAGGTCACAGCGCTGACTGGCGGCAATCTTAGTTCGCCTAGCGGCTTTAATCACGTCGGAATTGGGAATGCTAGGCTAGATAGGGGTGAAAGCTTGTTTGTGAATAATTTTGGACTCATAATTTTGGATGATAAAGGCACAGGCGCAACCGCAGATGATTTCACTGTTGATGGGATTGTAGGAGTTGGATTGTTGGGGAACGACGCTGCTACTGATGTAATTTTTGATACAGATGGTGATAATGATTTTGAGACGATTGTGTTGGCCAGCAAAACGTCTTTTGACCCCGCACTTAGTTTTTTGGGGGTCAAAGTTGACGCGGGTTCGATTTTCTTTAACAATATTTCGTATAAAGTGAGTATACCAGAGCCTAGCACCTTCGCCTTATTGGGCAGTCTATTCGCATTGGCTGGAGTGGTGCTTCGCCGGCGCCGGTAAATTGTTTCATATTTCGTAATGTAAGGGTGGGCTGAAAAGCCTGCGTCGTCTTATACATGAAAAATGTTCATGGTCGAGATATGTTGGACCTTGATTAGTTCCAGGGAAATGCGAGCCCACTCTATGTTCACGCTGGTGGGGTGAAAGAGCTCGCATAGTGGAGTGCGCGCGATGCACGGATCTTAAGCTTCAATAGTAAAGGTTCTTCATAATCTGCTTGCCGATTCAATACTCGCTTATGTCTTTCTATTTTTGCGTAATGAACGTTGACGGATTAGCGCTGACGATTAGTCGAGGGAGGGGCGAACAGCTTATACGTCGCGAGTAAGAATGGGGACCACAAGGTGCCATCACCACGCTTCTCTTTGGATTCCCCTGTTTTTCGGAGCGAAAGATTTTATACCTTCCCTGGGCGGGTCTGCGAATCGCAGACTTCTGCTGTTTTTTTTTTGCACATCGATGATGAGCGAGTGCAGTAGGTCGATAGGCTTGAAGGTATCGAAGTATTGTGGGAGGATGAAGAAGCTCTTGCTCTCACGCCTAACTCAACTCAGGGGTGAGGAAGTCGCGCTTTCTGTGGAAGTTGGTATACGTTTCGTTCGTTAAGGTGAGATCGCGGACCTGGCTTCCATCCTGCAGTACCAAAGGAAGTGAGGTGCCTGTTATTCCGACGTATCGGCAAATATTTTTCTGTAGAATTTTACGTAAAATAGATTCGCTAGTTTATCGCTTCGACAACTCCTATCACGAGGTCTAACTTGTGTTCCAGTTATATATGTTATGGCTTTAAATTAGAGGACTAAGTCATTTCAAATCATCAATCTAACTCCAAACAATGAATAATAAATAATCATACAAAGACACTCATCTGCTGCGCTAGCCGCTGCAACTTCCTTGCTCCATTAAGAATAGTATTCGAATTAGCTATTTATCCTTACTAAACTACATAAAATCTAAATATTATGAAAAAAAACCTTCTTGCAATTACTTCTCTCAGCGTAGTGCTGGCTCTCAGCGCTCAAGCTCAAAGCGGCACATCGTTTGCGCCGATGAACGAATATTCTGCTGGTGATTTGGGGCCAGGGCCGCTTGCAAACATTTCAAACGCTGGGACGATATCTGGCGGTGTGTTTGATTCGGTTCAATTTCGAGTGACCTTTGATGTAACAGCCCTGAGCGGCGGCAATCTTTTTTCAAGCGCTGGAGTTAACCAGTTCGGAATTGGAAATATTAACTTAGATCCAGGCGAAAGCTTGTTTCTTAATAATTTTGCGATCACGATTACGAACGATCAAGGCACGGGTGCAACTGCGGCTGACTTTACTGTTGGGCTTTTGAGCGCTGGATGGACCGGCTTTTCTGATGTTGCTGATGATGTAGTTTTAGATACCGATGGCGATAGCACATTTGAGACGATAGTGACGTCAGCTACAAGTAGTTTTGGTACGCCGCTTAGCTATCTAGCCGTAAGGACAGACGTGGGCGGTATACGTTTAAATAATGCGAATTTCGAGGTGACGGCTGTGCCAGAGCCTAGCGCTGCCGGTTTGTTGGGTGGTGTATTCGCTTTGGCTTGGGTGATGGTTCGCCGTCGCCGGTAAACTATTTACATTTTCAAATAAGGGTGGGCTGAAAAGCCTACCCTTTTTTTGCGTTGAATCTAATGGGTTTGATTGTCGAGTGAAAACTGTCATTTACTCTGCTAATTTTTACTGGATTTTAGGCGTTTTTTGATGAGATGAGCCCCGCGGTATAAAGAAATTAGCAGTTTCTTTTCTTTAAGGCATTAGCGTATCGGCAATATTGATACAAATGGGCTTCTGCGGGGTGCGCGATATTCGATGAGTATGCTGGTGTTCATCAATATTTCGGTAACTTGAGGTAAGCCTTCGGTGGGTTCGTGAGCGAGAAGAGGATCGATTGGATCTTTGGTCTCAGTCTTCTGTATGTGGTGTTTTGTTTTGTTTTATGTGACTTTGCTTAAGGACGTTTCTAATCACCTTTAAGTCCTGTTGTAGTATGGTGTAATCACTGCTTCCGTTTGCAGGTAATTTGCTCTATCAACAAAATCAGGCGCTCTCGGGTGAATAGCACTTGCTGTTTCTTTTTACAATAATTTATTCTTATGATTTCCAAACGTCGTCAGTTTCTCAAGTCAGGGCTCCTTGTGGGGGCGAGCTCTTTAGTGTTGCCCCGTTTTTCGATCGCGCAGTCGGTGCCCGACGATAAGCCGCTACGTTTAGCCGTTATGGGCGTGGGCAATATTACTCACGCGCATGCGTTGACTTGGGCTGGGGCTGAAAGTCGTCGGCACATTGCGACCTTGTTATGCGATGCAGACGAGCGGCGATTAGACCCGGTTAATCCAAACCTTGCGCGGCCTGATATTAGTTTCTCGAAGTGCTTTCCTTCGGCGATTCGAACTATGGACTATCGTAGTGCATTTGAGGAATATGGTGATGAGTTCGATGCAGTTCTTTGCGGCAGCGCGGACCACCATCACTTTGGTATTGCCAAGCTGGCGCTGGACCACGGCAAGCCAATTTATTGCGAAAAGCCAATTTGTTGGAGTCCGCATGAGGGGTATGTTTTGCGTGAAGCTGCTTCCAAGGGGCGAGTTCCGACCCAAATGGGGAATCAGGGTAATTCAACAAATGGCTGGCGTATCGCGGATGCTTATTTTCAGCATGGTCATCTCGGAGATATTGTTGAGGTGCACGGATGGATTCACGATGATGGACCTAGAAATGGGCGTTTGAACTTTTTTGGAGATACTGGTGATCCTGTTCCGGCGCCTTTGCATTGGGATAAATGGTGTGGTCCTGCTGGCGAACATACTTACAGAGAGCGACGCTTTCATCCGGGGAGTTGGCGGTGGTGGCTTCCTTTTGGCGGTGGGTATATTGGAGATTGGGGCTGTCACGTATTTGGTGGGCTCTTCAAGACTCTTGGTGATGTCGGCTATCCATCCAAAGTTGAGGTCGTCAAGTCGACAGAGTTCAACGGCGATCAATTTCCAACTGGGATGGTGGTGAAGTGGACTTTCCCTATACGTGCTGGTAGGCCTCAGTTGGATATGTACTTCCATACGGCTAAATTTAACGATCCAGCTTTCCACCCGCCGCGTCCGGAGGAGTGGGAAGAGGGGCGGGCGTGGCCACCTTCAAAGCATGGTTGCACTTGGCGGGGAACTAAGGGCACTTATGTTTTCAACGAAGGACATAATCATTCGGGATTTATCATCCCAGATCAAAAACGCCGGGATATTGGGCGTATTGAGCAGATCCGACCTATTGTCAGGGGGAATTCTTTCCTGGTACACGGAGATGATTGGGTATCATCAATTCGTGAAGAGAAGGCTTGGGACGATACAGTTTCCAGTTTCGAACACGGTGCTTATCTTAGTGCTGTCGTGCAAATGGGTAATTCGGCGCTGAGAGCTGGGCACCCTATAAATATAGATCCAGAGACTGGCTTTCCGCTCGATGTGGACGACTTACGGCACTTTACACGCCAGCATCCAGATGAGAATTGGTATGGAATGCTAAATGCTCCATAATCGTATTGACGCAATGGTGGATTAGATAGTTGTTAGATCAATAGGCATGGTCGCAGTCGCGGCAGACGAGAATACGCTACCTATTATCAAGCTCCACGAAGACAACATCAAGAAGATGGGATTCGGTGAAGAACCATCGGCAGGCCTAAGCTTAAAAAGATTGATACAGCCGAATTCACGAACTATTTTTCAGAGAGTCGCGGTAGAATGGAATGAAGGTTTCCTTCGAAGCGCTTTTGATCTTCCGAGTGGTTTTTCCTTCACGCCAGGAGCCACTGACTAGCACTTGTTTGGGGTGATCTGGAATTCCTGTCGTTGATTTATGAACTGCAAGTACTAAGTTATCAATGGCTTCTGCTCCTATATGACGCGCATTTTGCTGAATCCCGCTGAGCGATTCATTATCTGGATTATGGTCTAACACCGCAAACCCGAGCTCTTCGGGGATCGACCATTTATTTTTTACAAGAAGATCATACGGAACTTCATTGATGCTTACAATCGCCTCAATCTGATATTGTTTAATCCACGCTTCAAATTCTCCAGCAGGTGGTAATGTTTCATACATTAGTATCGGGAGGTTGTCTGACATGCCACGTAGGGTACGCCACTGGAAATAAGCTGCTGCCCAACGATGATTTGATCGGCGTTCGTCTGTTTTTGAAATAGCAAATCCGATTCGACGATAGCCACATTGCTCCATATTGGTTAAAGCACTAATCATGCCTTGGAAATGATCGTGTCTGACCAGATTGAGGGAAGGTTCTGTCAGCGTAGCACCAATTTGAACGAGACAGAAACGTTCCCAATCGAAGGAAAAACTAGGGTCGTGTCCTTCGAATATTCTTTCCCCAAGTGGAGAGAGGATTACTCCCTCTATGCCACGAGCCCAAAGCACATCAGAAAGTCGTCCGCCTTTGTATTGAGAGTTGAGCGTCCAAAAAGGGGTGACTGAATAGCCAAAATCTTGGGCATGGGCTTTCGCCCCTTCAAAGCACTCGCAAAAGTGGTGATATTTTTTCCATCCGTATTCTGTGCTTAAGCTTGTTAAAAATGCAAACTCGCCTAGTCGTGCTGACTGATGATTGGATTGGGCCATTTCCGACATCATTCTGCTAAGTTTAGCGTTCGGTTGGTAGCCCATGCGCTTTGCGGTTTGTTCTACATGAACCCTGGTAGCTTCTGCTACTTTGGGTGAATTTCGCAAAGCTAAGGATACGGTCATTCTTGATATGTCAAGCTCTTCGGCAATGTCGCGTAGGGTAATGTGGCTCATGTTTAGGGATACAGCAGGGGCGGATCAGAAACAGTATAATATTTTGTTTTAAATATACATGCAAGCTACTGAGATTCCAATAAAATTTTACGTAAAATAAGTTAAGCGAGTCGAAGTTTGCTAACACGTGGCAACTTGGTGGAATTGGATACAGTATGGAAAATGAAAATCGTATTTTTATCTGACGTCGAAGCGCAGTAACGGTTTTTTATCATGTGCAAAAAAAGATGATATCTGAATCCCAACTTAATACCTATCAAATTCGTCTAAAGCCCATAGATGGTGATGCTTCATGCCTTGTTAGGGAAGCTCTGGAGCAAGTGCCGCACAATGGTCGTGCACGTCTTGTTTTTGAGAAAGGTGACTATGATTTTTATGAGGATTCAGCCACCGAAATGTTTTGCTACGTATCGAACAATAGTGACGGCCTCAAGCGCGTCATGTGTTTGCTGGATGGCTATGCAAACTTGGAGATTGAAGGCAACGGCGCGCAGTTTCATTTCCACGGGAGAGTTTGCCCTTTCCTTATAAAAAATTGTCGCAACATCTCGATTAAAAATTTAACGATTAATTATCCACGGCCCTTTGTTTCTCAGGGCCTCATTCAGGCAGTCGGTCCTGATTTTATCGATATCAAGGTGGATGCGAGTTTCCCCTACATGTTCGATGGCCAACGCATCTGGTTCTCTGGGGAACGCTACGCTCAGAAAGGTTTTGACAATGGAAAGATCTTTAAGCGAGACAGCTTTCTGCATTGCTTGGAATTCGACAGCAAGCGTCGTGAAACAGCGTTTCAAGTTCGCGATAATTTTAAGGTCGCTTGTCACGAAGTAATCGAAATCAAACCCGGTTTTCTTCGACTTCGTACGCAATACCCCTTGCCGCAGCCCAAGGTAGGTAACTATCTCGCCGTGTCTCATGATCACAGAGATTGTTTTGGGATTTTGATGGACGGCTCGAAGAATGTGCACCTAGAATTAATTACGATGCATGATACTGGTGCCATGGGCTTCATTGCTCAGCTCTCAGAAAATATCACTCTAAAGTCGTGTACGGTAGCACCAAAGCCTGAGACTAACCGAATCGTTTCCAGTTTCGCTGATGCCAGTCATTTTGTTAATTGCCGCGGTTTGATAAAGCTCCTCAATTGCCGCTTTGAGAATATGTTGGACGACCCCATTAATGTGCATGGAATCTATTCACCCATACGGCGCATCATTAATTCAAGAACGCTTGAAATCGGCAATGGGCACTACGAGCAAGCTGGCATAGCGATTGCAGAGGCGGGCACAAAGATTCAATTCGTCGGTAAAAATAGTTTACTCCCTAAAGGCAGTTGTGTCGTGACTGCAGTTAAGCAAATCAATAGTTTCCTTTGGCGTTTGAATCTGGACAGTGACTGTCCGGTATCAGCTATTGAGGGTGACTGCGTTGAATCGCTCCATTGGATCCCAGACGTTGAGATTCGTGGTTGCGCCTTCGGTAAAAATAGAGCCCGCGGACCACTCATCTCCACGGCAGGTAAGGTGGTGATCGACGGTAACCACTTTCACCATGCTGGATCCGCCATCAAAATATCTGGAGACACGAACAATTGGTTTGAGTCGGGTGCGGTCAAGGATGTTATCATTTCAAATAACACATTCGATAACTGTGGCTACGGTACTTGGGGTAGAGGGATCATTGCGATTGACCCTGAAATTAAGCCAGAAAGCTTTAAGGCGGAGCGCTATCACAAAAATATTCGTATTATCGATAATGTTTTCAATACGTTTCATAATGAACTCATTTTCGCGCGCTGCATAGATGGGCTCATCATTAAAGGAAACTTAGTCAAACAAACGAAGGACTACCCTTGTAAAAATATTGCTTTTGACGGTGTAATGCTTGAGCACTGTAAAAATGTAGATAGCCAATTTTCCGAAGAATATGACTGCTAAGGCTCACGTGACGATCCAAGAAGACAAGGTCGCCTTTGGTCGGAAGGTTGGCTATGGAACAGGTATGCTTGGGTATGCCCTGATGATTCAGGTGTACATGCAGTTTTATAATCCGATCTTTAACGATTCCCTTGGGGTCAATCCCATCTGGCTTGGTTGGATTATCCTAGGTGCCCGGTTTTGGGATGCTTTTACGGATCCGATTATGGGCTACATTACCGATAATACCAGAACGCGATTCGGTCGCCGACGGCCTTGGGTTGGACTTGGGGCTCTTCTTTGTGCGGTTTCTTTTATCGCGATCTGGTGGTTTCCTCGTGATCAAACGCATGAATTTTATTTTGGCTGGTTTCTGACCACATCGATTGTTTTCTACTTAGCGTTCACGGTATTTTCCGTTCCATACATCGCACTGGGGATGGAATTGACGCCCGACTATCACGAGCGCACGAGTGTCATGTCAGTGCGTAGTGTGCTTCAGCAGGGTGGTGTTTTCGTTGTCGCCAGTCTCTATTGGTTGACTAGTCTCGATGTGTTCTCAGACCGGGCCGATGCCATGCGTTGGAATAGCCTCTGGATGGGTGCACTTATTTTTGTTGTTATTCTGAGCGCTGCTGTTTTCTCGCGTGAGCATCCCTCCGTAGTTGCTGCCAATGCTAAAAAACGCGTCAAAGTACCTCTCTTCAAGAGTATCCGGGAAACGATGTCGAATGGACCATTTTTAATCTTAGCCGCAGTTACGATTGTCAGCCTGCTTGGGCTAATGATGGTTGGGTCACTGGGCTACTACGTTACCGTATATCACATGTTTGATGGTGATAAAGGCACCGCTTCGGGGGCTGTTCTCACCGCTACGGGCTATGCCGGGCCGATAGCGACAATTATTTCGATCCCTTTGCTTAACAAGCTGTCCCGTCGTATCGGGAAGCGTAATACGATGTTATTAGCTTTTGCGATTGCGACTGTCGGCACTTTACTCAAATGGCCCTGTTATTCCGCCGACTATCCTTATTTGGCTATTATCCCTGCGATACTACTGGGAGCTGGAATTGCGGCGGCCTATGTCTTCGTTAACGCCATGCTGCCAGATGTTGTCGATTGGGATGAACTGAAGACTGGAGAACGTCGAGAGGGCATGATAAGCGCAGTTTACAGCTGGGTCTTCAAAGTTGGTGCTGCCTTTGCTCCCATGGTCGGTGGGTATGTGCTCAGCGGCACAGGGTTTGATGCCACTTTAGGGATGCAATCGCCCGAAACCATATTATGGATGCGCATCTTATTCACCGTGATTCCAGCTGTCGCGATTCTATTGGCCATCGCGCTTATCTTTATTTATCCTATCACGGAGGTACGTGCTTACGAGATTCGTCAAGAACTTCTCAAAAAGAAATCCCTGGACACATGAAATATACCTTAATTTTATGCGCTCTTTCACTTTTAGTTGGTCAGCTTGCTGCTAAACCCTTCGACCTACAAGGATACATTGACGAGCAGCTCGGATCAGGAGTCACCGAGATTGTAATAGCGCCAGGGCGTTATGAGGTGACTCCTGTCGATGGCGTTCATCTACTTTTTAGAGACATCGAAGGTGTGACTATCGAGGCGACAGGAGTTGAAATTGTCTGCACAGAAACCACCCAGGCCATCGGTATTCAAAACTGCAGAAATTTAACGATTCGTGGTCTGACTATAGATTACGATCCCTTGCCGTTTACTCAAGGAGTTATAGAATCGATCAGTGCAGATCGAAAGTCTCACATCGTTCGTATTAGTGAAGATTTTCCGAACGCTCATTCCATCTCCTGGGTTAAGCACGAGATTTACCGCCCCAGCGGTAGTCTTCTTTATGGTAATCACTATCAGTTTTCGGGACGTGTCTTAGCTGACGATCTGTTTGAAGTTTTCGATTTGGCTAGCCATAAAGATGGAGGGGAGCAAGTTGGTGATGTTGTCGTTGTGGCTTCGAGCCATTTGGTTGGCGAATTTCGTCCGCACGCTATTTTACTTGAGCATTCTGAAGATACTGTCCTAGAGGAGGTTACGCTCTACTCGTCGCCGATGTTTGGATTTTTAGAGGTGCATTGTCGGCAATCGACTTACCTTCGCTGTGTAGTCGATCGCAGGCCTGGACGAATGCGCTCACTCAATGCTGATGCTTTTCATAGTAAATTTGCTACGATTGGCCCTCGGATCGAAGCCTGCAAAGCGATGTGGCAAAGCGATGATGGTGTGAATATTTGCGGCTCTTATCATTTGGTGACCAAATGTGATGGGGATTCTATTCGCGTGATCGCGAAGCGTGGGTTGGATATTCAAGTGGGTGATACACTTGAAGTCGTTCACCTTGACGGGCAACGCATGGCTGACGTTAAAGTTGTTTCCATTGAAACGACCAGTGCTATGAGTTCTCAGGAGGTGGCAATGGTAAAACGATTGCCGTTCAACGCGAGGATTCACAAAATGCTCAATGATGCATATAGGATCCAAACTGAGCCTGCTCTTGATGTCCCTTTTGGTTCAGTCGTGGGTGCTGCTAATCGAAAAGGAAATGGGTTCTCTGTTGTCGATTGCACCTTCGGTAACAATCGATCTCGTGGCTTGTTAATCAAAGCAAGCCATGGAGAAATTCGTGGTAACTACTTGGAAAATAATCATATGGCGGCAATCAAAGTTGCTCCCGAATACCATTGGTTAGAGTCTGGATATAGCCGAGATTTAAAGATTTTTGATAATACAGTGATTAACTCAGGGCAGGAAGCGCTATTGATTAAACCTGTCGGTAAAGGTTCTGGGTTTTCGGAGATTCATTTGAAAAATAACAATTTTATAACCGATCATAAGCCTGCCATCTCTTTACCTGTAGAGGGGGTCCATTCTCTGAATAATAATTAGGCAATCGTGCCCCTTAGGACCTCGTTAAGTTAACTAACACTAAGCTTTTCAGTATGGTTTGCTTTAAGCCTGTGTTCAACATATACTAACAATTATACCCCTATGCTAAAAACTAAAAAAAAGATAAAAGGTATATCTAAGTGCACAGATGGATTTGCGTTGGTTATTGCGCTCTCTTTGATGGCCTTCGTATTGCTATTGCTATTGAGTATTTCTACGCTGCTTCAAGTTGAGTCCGCAGGGCAGGCGACGGCTGTTAAAAGTATGCGTGCCGAGCAGAACGCGATCTTGGCTCTTCATGTGGCACTGGGCGATTTGCAGCGACAGATGGGGCCGGATACGCGTGTTAGTGCGAGAGCCGAAATCCTCGATAGCGACCCGACAACGGCTGCGTTGGAGGGGATTGAACAGCCTTACTGGACAGGTGCCTGGCGGCTTCCTGAGTTGGCGTTGAATTCAAATTTTCCTGAGGGGGTTAATCCGCGCGCCGTGCCAGAGCTGGTGTCTTGGTTGGTTAGTGGAAACTCCGGTGAGCTAAAATACACTCCGTCGAGTAACGATCCCAGCCCGCTTGGGCTAACGTCGATCTCAGACTTACCTAGTGATCAGCGGGTAACGCTGGTTCCATCAGTCACTGCTGGTGCTGCAGCGGGCAGTCCCGCTCGGCCTGCGGTTGAGGCACCGCTCGTTTCGATCGATTCTGGCAGCTTTGCCTTTTACGTAACGGATGAGGGGGTGAAAGCGTCGATCAACGCGGTGGCTTCTAATTTCGATGCCGCTGAGCCTCCATTGTTGCCCTTATCAAATGGTCAGAGCGCATTTTCTGAGATAGAGGTGCCTGCGGATTGGGGAAAAATTATAGATCTTTGGTCGTTGATTCCCGAAAGTGCTGCAGATAGTGAGACGGCGCTGAATCAGCTGAATTATGATGCAACTATTTGGAGTCGGGGTCTCTTGACTGATACCTTGCGTGGAGGCTTACAGATGGATATGAGCGCGGCGCTGCGCTTAAACAAAGCAGAGTTTGCGGATCAGGTGATTTCTCTGTTGCCAGATAGCCGTGTTTACAAACCTTACCATGTGGTCGATGACGGGGAGGGGCCGACATGGGATGTGTTTCGCCAATTCGGGCAGCTAAAGTCACAGGTGACTGCCGAGGGCTACGCACCGACTGTTTGGTGGCCAAGTGCTGCGGCTGCGGAAGATGTTCAGCTGCCGCTTTCGCCTGTTATCGAGCGTTTTCAACTTCATGTCGTCGTGCGTCTTTCGGGCGATCTCGATTCCGCCCCAGGCGTGTATTCCTATCGGCCGCGAATCTATTACCTCCCGGCGGTGGTGCTTTGGAACCCATACGATAAACCACTGGTTGCGAATGACGGTCTAGTCTTTCGATGGCTTAAGCAGGGAGGGGCCCAGTGGGGGTACCATTTTGCAGCAGGTCACTACGATTCATCGTCTTTGGCTTGGAATAAAATTGCGATTGGAGGTGCAGATGTCGGTAAGTTTCCCCCCGTTTATCAGTCGGCACGGAGTTTTATTGATTTCAATTTACGGGGCAGTGAAGGCAGTGCAAAAATTGTGATCCCCTCAGGCGAATCGAGAGTATTTACCATGGCCTCGAATGCCCAATTTAGTACGACAGAGACGACTATGGTACAGGGGGTTAATAACTTCGGTCTCTATCAGGATGCAGAGGAGACTATCGAATGGTCGCAACCTACTTTGCCTGATATTTACCTCGATGTCCGTACGACACGTTTGCCAGACTTTGAGACAGGTGCTGACGATGATCCGGCTCTATTTCTCTCTAATTTCTTTTTGCGCGATACTAGCAACGAGACTTTGCTCCAGATATTTGAAGTTCGATGGGCGGCTGGCGATTTTTCCAAGAAGGGTACTGACCTAACTGGCGCGTATACTGTTTCAGAAATAGCTGGCCATGTATTTGGCGACGACACTAACGGAGCGCAGCCTTTTTTGGCAAATCCTGGAAATCTACCAAGTAACAACACTCCAGTGTATTCGAACGGATCCGATACGATTGCAGCTGCATATGAATTAGGACTGAAGACGGCAGCACCGAAGATCGCCAATACCTACACTAATTTACTCGACGGCGAAACGCTGCTCCATCGAAGCAATCTGCGTGCACCAAGTGTAAACACACAGCCTGCAGCAGGGAGCGGAAATGGATATTTCTTTATCAATCGTATGTACCAAAGCGAGACCTTGGTTGAAAATCCAAATACTGACCAGAAAGCGCAGGATAATTTTGGTATAGATATCTGGAGCGCTGATAATGACGCCACTTATGTAGGGTATAGCGATACTATCAACGGCGACCAGGCCGTTTCGCTCTTTCACTTGCCCGATGCTGGGGAGGAATTACTTTCTCTAGGTGGCTTCCGTCATCTAGATCTACGCGGTGTCGATCCGTCCACTCTTCCTAATTCTGGATCCTGGCACTCCAACAACTTCGGCCCCTCTTTTGTCGTGGGCGAGGCGCATGCGAATTCATGGCTATCGAGCACGTCTTACACCGATGGAGTGAATGTGCCAGATTATCAATGGATCGCTAATAGGCAGTTATGGGACCGTTTTTTCGTCTCTACAGTACCGGACGATTCCGCTTTCGAGTTCCCCTTGCCGAACGGCAAATTACGACTGGCTCGGGGCACGCTTGATGCAGGCAAACGCCTGCGGTTGGAGGATTTTCGCACGGCCGGATCTGAGCTCGTAATCGAAGGTGCTTTTAATGTTAATTCGACGTCAGTTCGAGCCTGGGAGGCCTTGTTTTCACAATACTTTGGGCGAGAAGCAGGAGGTCAATCAAATACTGACGCATCGCCTTTCCTCGATTTACCAGAGCCTTTCGGCGGGGCCTATGAGAGCGGAGGCACGGCTGGGGCGAACGCCTTTAGTGGGTTCAGACGATTAGACCGCGATGAAATTTCGAACCTCGCTGTGGCGATGGTCGAAGAGGTCAAGCGACGTGGTCCTTTCCTCAGCCTCTCCGATTTCGTGAATCGCTCGGTTCGTGATAATCCAGCAACCAACGTCTTCACAGATCAGGGTAGCGAGTTGAATAGTCAGTTGCCGACTCTGGCTGAACTTGCCGAAGATCCGCGTATTTTCGGCGCCCTACAGGCTGCGATTGAAAAGGCAGAGCTCAATCTCGATTTTGAGGACTCCTTCTTTTATGATGATTTAAGTAAAAAGCCGCTCTCAACGAATATATTTTATAATTTTCGCGCAGCTGCCATAGGTGCACATTCGGAAGGTGCGCCTGGCTATCTTACACAGGGTAAGCTCTTGCAGCGGTTGGGAGCCATTCTGCGTCCTCGATCAGATACGTTTACTGTGCGAGCCTATGGTGAGTATCGTGACCCTTTGACGAATCAAGTTGAGAGTCGCCGCTACTGTGAGGCCGTCATTCAAAGAGTTGCTGAATATATGAATCCTGTCGATGCACCTGAGGCGTTGCCGGCGAATGTGACTTCCGATGTTAATCAGTCCTTTGGCCGCCAATTCAATATAGTGGCTTTCCGTTGGCTGACTCCTCCTCAGAATCCCTAGAGCTCACCATGAATCAAAAAAAACTTTTTACTTTTCTGTTCCTTTCAGTTGTTGTTGCTTTAGGGTTTAAATTGCAGGCAGAAGAACCAGTGGAGGTCGTACAATTTGAATTCCAAACACTGCTCCTTGGGAAGTTTGATAGCAGCCATGATAAACCTTTGTATTACCAGCAAGGTTCCGAATATTTGCCGACTAGTTTCTCTTTGTTTAATTTAGGTTTGTCCCATCGCTTTCGTGGCAGCAGCCCATTTAAGTTTTTCCGAAAAGTTGAAACTCCTGATGGACCTGAAATGCAAGTCGTGGCTCAACTCGAAGGTTTTCCTGTAAAAGCGAAAAAGCTATTTCTAATTGTTTTACCTGGCAGTGACGGGGCGCTTAAACTGCGTGATATCCAGGCCGATGAGACTAGCTTAAAACCCAGTGAGATTTTGCTTCTCAATTACAGTACTGAGATTTTGGCCTTAAGTGTTGGTGGCGCAGAGGTTGTCCAAATTATGCCCGGTACCACTGGCAAGATACCCTATGCTATCGAGACTGGAAAATTTAGTTTCGCTCTGAAAGTAGCCGCCCAGAATGAGGAAGGTTGGCGCATCGTTCATAGCACGATGATAACTCAGGTCGATGGTGCTCCGTTGTTTGCCGTCGCCTTCCCAGATCCCATGCGGTCAAAACAGTGGCAGGTGCGCTTTTTGCGTAGTCGTAGCGGACCCTAATTAATGCTCACTGACTTGCTACATCACACGTCGTGATGAAAAGTCGAGTTCGGACGACTTGTTTTGGGGAGGTCGTTCACTTACTTTTCCAGTGATCGCGGGCTCGTTGTTGCTAACAAATTTTTCGACAGAACAAATGGTAGGGCTCAACGGGGCAGCATTCACCGATGGCTTGGGAGGTGGTTTCGACGAATGAAGTTGTTCTAACGTCTTGGAAAAAGACAAAGTGGGCGAGCGCGGTTCTCATCTTCTTTGTGATTGGCATCTACGTCGCTTTTTCATTTTGAAGCAATTGCCGAGCTTTGGCTCATCGCTCTATTGACGACCTAACTCGGATGCGTGAATTCCTCTGAGTCAGGGAGTAACTTCGACTTTCATAGCTGGTGCTTTATCTAATGATGTTGTGACAATCACCAGTGCTGGCATTAGTAATGGTCTTAGTTCTAGTTTAGTGCGTGGAGATGACGGAGGTGCAGGTAGCTTTGGAGGTAGTTTTCATGATTTATCTGGCTTGCAGTCTAGTGGTGGCAATCTGGCTTTCAACATTATTGCTGATAACGATAGTTCCACAATTTTCAGCGGAGCGATCCTTGAAGTGACGGCAGTTCCCGAGCCAGCCTCGTTTGCGTTTTGGCCGGTGCAATTGGACTTTCTTGCGTGATGCTTCGCCGTCGCGCTCGTTCTTAGTTCCAACTGGAGCTGAATGATTTCTCTGTTAAGAGGACTGCGAGGCGGTCCTCTTAGCTTTTTTTTGCCTGCGTAGCTAGAAGTTTGATATAGGGGGCAGCCTCAACGAACGAACTATTGCCTAGAGCGTTTCTCAAAGGTGTTTGCGGGAAACTGCTTTTTTGTAAGCTCTTCAATTGTAGGGGCGTGACAAGGAGACTGTCTCACAAATAGATTCGCCGAAAACTTCTAGGCTAAAAAAAGACCAAAAGCTCACGCTTGTTCCGGTTCGCCAGCGATCGGTCTTGTCGGCCTTCGGCCTCGGAACGGCTACATTCTACCTCTTTGTAGCCGAAACGGTAACGTTTTGGTTCGTTTCCAAGTATTTTGAGACAGTCTCCAAATCGCGTCCCTACGAAAAACTGGTTTTATGCCCTTAATCTTAACTGCCGATTCTAGTATGAGCGATGTGCTACAGCCTAATGCGTTTATAGATCAAACATCTGGTAAAGGAGCGTATTAATGGCTTGGAGTGAAGACACTTGGGCTTGTCGATTTTACGACGAATTAAAGAGATGAACCTTATTGTTTTTACGTAAAAAACAAACTCCCCGTCTGACCTTGTCTCAGCGTGAATCAGGGATTGATTGAGGTCATCGATCACAAAAAAGGCGGATTGATAGAAAAGCTAACCTCTGGGCGTATGAAACAACAACAACAATGATTTATTATTATCTAGTTTTTTAGTCGCCGCCGAGAGCTTATGCTAAGTCTTAACTCAAACTGAAAAAATATGTCTAGTGAATTCTAAATTAAACGCCGTGAGTTTGTCAAAGGGGGCGCATTGCTCGCTCTGGGTAGCAGCTTTTTTCGATTCAATGCCTATGGTGCACCAGGCATAACAGAGGCGAATGTGGTTGATGCGTATGCGCGGCTGATCCCTGCCGATAAGGGACTGGATCCTGAGTGGTTACGCTCGCTCGTCGCTCGCGGTACTGCCGAGACGTATACGGATAAGGAGGCGCTCAAACATATCGGGATGCCGGTGGGTGGCCATTATGCGGGGACGGTTTATCTGGGAGGTGATGGCCATCTTTGGTATTGGGCTATTCGCAATGAGGTTATTGAGGGGATTCAGCCGCGGAAAGTAAAATATAAAGGCAGTCATGTTGGACTTTGAAGTGGTTCAAATTATGTTGAACCGCTGACGCCAGTTCGGCCGTTTGAGCAAAACTTTGCAATTCGTGTGGATGGACAGACGCGAACTTTGGATGCAGATGGTTTTGAAGACGTGTCGTTCACCGGTCAGTATCCAATCGGCAAGGTAGCTTATCAAGATTAGGCGAGTCCGGTCAGTGTTGAATTGTCAGCCTTCCCACCCTTCATTCCGATGAATACTGAGGATTCCTCTTTGCCAGTGGTAACGATGTCGTACACTTTACATAACCGCAGTAAGCGGTCCGTAGACTGCGAAGTTTTCGGTTGGTTGGAAAATTCCGTCTGTCTGGGGCGTGAAGATGCTGAAGGTACGCGGCGTAATGAATTGATGCGTGGAAGTAATTTTAGCGCATTGAACTGTAGCGCGATACCTTCGAAATCGACAATTTCCGGTGTATCCACACGCCCGGACGTACTATTTGAGAATTTTGAGAGCGAGAGCTACGGTGAGTGGACGGTTGAGGGTGACGCATTCGGAAAGGGGCCTGTCGCGCTGAAGGATCTTCCGAGCTATCAGTCAATATCGGGAGCAAAGGGTGAGCGCGTTGTCAATTCTCATGCATCGTCATCCGGGGATGACGTTGCAAGCCGTGATAGTAAAACGGGGCGTTTTATTTCCCCCGAATTTGATGTGAGTCGTCGATTCTTAAACGTTTCGGTCAGTGGAGGAGCGAGAGAGAAGCGTAGCTGTGTCAATTTGCTCATATATAAAGATGTAATCGACCCCATAAGTGGGCAACCCTCTGGGCAAAAAAAATGGACTACGGTGGACTCTGTCACTGGCGAAAATTCGGGACAGTTGGTTTGGAAAACACTTAATATGAGTGCGTTTCAAGGTGAGAAGGCGAAGCTTGAGATTTTGGATGCACACAAAGGAGGGTGGGGACATATCGGAGTTGACCAACTTATTTTGAGCGACACGCCCAAGGTGGAAAAGGATTTGGAAAAGTTGAATGACTATGGCACGATGTCACTGGCAGTTCTCTCCGGTGCTGATTCGCAATTTATTGGTTCACCTTCTGAATCTTCACCCTTTGAGAGCGATAAGACCCCACAGAAGTCAGCGTCCGCAACTTTGACTGAAGGTCTAGTCGGCTCATTAGGGCAACGCATCACTCTGGAACCTGGGGAATCGAAACAGGTAGTGTTTGTTCTCACGTGGCACTTCCCAAATTTGACTGTCAGAGATAGTTTAAGAGACATGGACGGTTGAAGGGAATGGCTTTGCTAAAGACGAATTTTAACCCAAATTTTGGATTCGTTATTTTCCAGGTAAATTAATGGAGAAGTATAAGAGAGGGGGCGGCTTTGGTCCAACTGGGAAAACCGGCAAAGGCACCATCACTTCGGTTCCTTTTACGATTAGTCGAGATTTCATCCATCTTAATTTATTAGCTTCCGGTCCCAATATAGGGCTCGCCTTACACATACTTGAAGACCCTGATTCTTCGTTTGAAGTTAACATTATTCGTTCTGAAGAAATTCAAGAAACAACACTGGATGTGCGTGCACTACAGGGGAAATCGGCTGTCATTAAGTTGACTAATGCAGGTGAGCAGAAATTTCCTCATGATTACCTTTTTGTTGGTGGTGTAAAACTGAACGATGAGCTTTCGATGCCACAGGATAATGATCCTCGCTTGCAGCCAGATTATGGCACGTTTGCAGTTGCTGTACTCGATGGAGGTGGGCGGGCTTACGCACTGGTGGATTCACAACAGCAAGAGGAGCTTCAAGTCTCTGGGCGAAGACCGTTGGAGGAGGCTCTAAACGGTCGGGTTGGTCAAAAGGTGACGCTTGAACCGGGTGAGACTCAAACAGTAAGCTTTGTGATCACATGGCATTTTTCCAATCTGTACATGCCAGGGTTCAGAGACGATTACGTTAAGAGGTTTTATGGTAGCCAATTCAAAGATGCGCAAGAGGTCTTAAATTACGTAGTCGAAAACTACACAGAATTACAAAGTAAGACGGAGGAGTGGGTCAATAATTGGTATGATTCCACACTTCCATATTGGTTCTTAGATCGTTCCTTTGCTAATATCTCGACGCTCGCCACGTCCACTTCGTACCGTTTTGGAAACGGTCGATTCTGGGGCTGGGAAGGTGTCGGCTACTGCGCTGGCACCTGCACCCACGTGTGGGGTTACAACCATGCGGTTGGGTTCTTGTTCCCCGAGTTAGAGCGCTCAGTTCGCGAGGCAGAGTTTAAATACGGTCAGTTAGAAGACGTTGAAGGTGGGATCGGATTTCGAGTCATGGATTTTCCGCGTGGAGGTTTTGGTAAGTTAACGGCTGTTGATGGTCAGGCAAACATTGTTATACGTTGCTTGCGCGAACATCGGATGTCCGCCGATAGTTCTTTCCTAATGTCGAATTGGGATAACATAAAATCAGCGACCCAATACCTGATAAATGAGGATGCAAATGATGGAGATGCCAATGGACTGCTAGAGGGTGAGCAGCACAACACGCTCGATAAAGAATACTTTGGTCCCTCATCGCATCTAAGTTCACTTTATGTCGCAGCACTTTTTGCTGCGGAGCAGATGGCTATTGTTGTAGAGGATAGCGAATTTGCGCGTCGCTGCCGATCACTCGCTGAGGCCGGTGTCAAAAATATCGATCTGACCCTCTGGGACGAAGAACTAGGCTACTACATACATGAAGCAGATCCGGAACATCCTGATGCGGTTCAACCCGGGAGGGGTAGTCTTATCGACCAGGTCTTTGGGCAAAGCCAGGCGTACATGATTGGCTTAGAGGATCGGGTTCTGGACCCGAGCAAGTCTCTTCGAGCACTGGGTTCCCTTTGGAAGTATAACTTCACGACGAACGTAGGTGATTATAGAAAAGCTTACAGACCCGGTAGATGGTTTGCTGAGGGCGATGAAGGTGGCTTGGTCATGTGCACATTCCCCTACGGCGGTGATGTGCGTGAGGGGTCTGTATTTGGAGCCAATTATTTTAATGAATGTATGACGGGCTTCGAATATCAGGCCGCCAGCCATATGATATGGGAGGGCATGCTTGAGGAAGGTTTACTAGTTGTTCTCGCCATTCACGATCGCTATGCACCGGCTCGTAGAAATCCATATAATGAAGTCGAGGCGGGTGATCATTATGCCCGGGCGATGGCTTCGTATAACACGTTCCTTGCGCTTTGTGGATTCAATTACGACGGCCCGTCAGGCAGCATTACAATTTGCGCCGCGCATCACATGGAGTGGAATTAAAGACCACCCTCATACAGGAGCATGATTCCCTCACGATCAAGTTCTCGAATGAGCTTATGCTGAAAGTCGGGCAAACCTTGGATGCCCGAGTCGCTTTATGATAATGAAAATTTCTCTACGTTGCTGCGGCTCAGATGTTGAGCATGTAGCTATAACTCTTTCCCGTGTTCGAGGTGAAACAAGCGGAAGTTAAGTCAAAACCAATCGTAACCAACTAACAGTGAAGCGTAGATCCAATCAGCTTATTCAATTCCTTTCGCGCTACAGTCTTGAGTAGCCTTACCGTTCGCTTCAAAAAGTAATATGCACCATAAGAAATCCTACCATAATTATTGTTCACTGACCGTCTTGGCCATAACTCTTGTCGTCGGGGCTTTGAATTGTTTCGCAGAATCCTCAACGAGGGAAGCCAAGCTCAAACCCAACTTCATTATTTTTTTAACAGATGATCAGGGTTACAACGACGTGGGATGTTTCGGGTCGCCCAATATTCGCACCCCAAATTTTGATCGGCTGGCATCTGAGGGAATTAAACTGAAATCAAACTACGTAGGGGCACCGGTTTGCGGCCCGAGTCGAGCAGCACTGATGACAGGCTCTTACCCCATCCGAATCGCCGAACCGAAAAACGGTAAGCGCCTCCATACTCAATTACACGACAAAGAAATTACTATACCTGAAGTCTTGAAAGCGCAAGGCTATGCAACCGCATTGATTGGCAAGTGGCATATCGGAGGAAGTCCGAACGACCATGGTTTCGACCACTTTTTCGGTACTCCAGTATTCAATGGCTACACTAAGCTTATCAATCAGGCGAAATTTAGGGCATCTATCATGCGCAATGAAGAGACTGTCGTGAAAAGCGATCGAACAGGCAGAGATGGATCAGTTGACAAGCATGTATACAGAAGAAGCCCTTGAATTTGTTGAGTCAAAAAAAGACCAGCCATTCTTTCTGCTCCTGTCACACAACATGCCTCACGTGCCACTAGGTGCTTCGGACATGTTCCGTGGAAAATCAAAGGCAGGGCTCTACGGTGATGTGATCGAGGAGCTCGACTGGAGCCTCGGCCAGGTGATGAGTAAGCTCAAAGAACTTGATATTGACGACAACACACTGGTCATTTTCCTTTCTGACAACGGGCCTTGGATTGAGGAAGGCATTGACGATCATGCTGGCAATGCGGACCCGCTACGTGGAGCAAAAATGGAATCTTGGGAAGGTGGCGCACGCGTCCCCGGTATTATGCGCTGGCCTGAGCAGATCACCGCAGGCCAGACCACAGATGAAATTACAACGGCTATGGATCTCCTCCCGACACTTGCAGCTTTAGCAAAAGCTCCGATTCAAAAAAACATAACAATTGACGGCAAAAACATTTACCCTCTTGTTTCGGAGAAAGTAAAAACAACCCCACATGATGTCTATTTTTATTATGCCCATACACATCTTCATGCGGTGCGCGACAGTCAATGGAAGCTAGTTCTACCCCGTCCGGCCAGACCCAAATGGATGTCATGGTGGGCTAGAATGATTGATGAGGTCGAATCAGTTCATCTCTTTGACCTAAAGAATGATATTGGAGAAACAACAAACTTGGCTGACAAGCATCCTGAGATCGTCAAACGGTTGTTAACTTCAATAGATAATGCACGCAGAGAATTAGGTGATTGCGATCGTATTGGCAATGGTGCAAGATTTTATGACCAGAATCCAAAACGCCCGGACGTAAAAAAATACAAAAAATGGCTTTCCGGGCAGGCAAAATAATAAGCGAAAAAATCGCTTCGGGTAACATCGTTTCGCGCCACACTTGAGCTTAGGCATTTGGCAAGAAAATGAAGAAGTTGATACGCCGTGTGGGGTTTAAACTTAAGAACTAATCGGCTTGCCAACGACTTATGGATTTAAGAAAAAATGCCTTGAAGACACAATTGACTATGTGTTTAGCCTGCGATGGCGGGCTGGATGAACCGCAAGCAACAAGATCTAATCGATTATTTACATGCGGAGAACAAAACACTCAAAGAACAGTTGGAATCTAATGACGTGAAGCTGAAGTTGAGCAATACACAAAGACGTAAATTGGCGAAAGCAGGCAAAAAGCTTGGTCGCAAGAGGCTGATGTAATACGCAAGTCTTGTAACTCCGGATACGCTGCTTAGCTGGCATCGCAAACTGGTATCACTGAAATACACGGGTGTGATTAAAACCGCGGTCTCACAGTTCAGATATTGTGTTCTTGCTGCAAATCGGAACTGTACATTGGTTTACA
>JAYJMI010703504.1:0-14021 GCA_036873855.1 Sarsia tubulosa
GAACTTTAGGCAAACCGTATAGAACTCCAGGTCTTGAACCAGATGGAGAAATTCTATCATAATCAGTCTTGTCTATTATTCGTTATATAACATGGTAGGTTTCAAAATAAAAAAAATTAAACCTCAATGGAGCAGGACGTTTTTTTCATCTGGTCTCTAAATTAAACAAATAGTCAGAAAAAAAATTGCCACCCAAATCAGTTATGTTCTACATAACCTAAAGATTAAGAAAATGTAAAAAGTTTGCTTCTAACAAAAAAATCGCACGGAATTACACCTCAGCCTGGACTACAATAGACTAGATTAAGTCGGTTTTCGGAATATCGGCACGGTTTAAAAAAAATTGACTCGGAAGAAAAATTAAAAACCGAATTTTCCAATTTTTTTTCACCCGCCTTCCCTTTTTTCGAAATTCGACTAAAACTAGTCTAGGACTACAATTGAAAATACTTAAAGCGATGACGTAATTATCGATCGTTGGACCGTTGGCTATTAAATATTTAAACTGATGACTATTTAAATCAATTGTTGGACCGTAGGCTCTTTAATTTAAAACCCCAGGTGGTATTCTAAAGTTGCTCCGTTAATTGTGAGCCGTACCACATTCGTTTAGTGTCATTAGTTACCTTCTTAGTAATCACGTATTGGTAGCTCAGTTGGTTAGAGCGTCAGTTTATGCATCTCTTAATATAGCTATTTTGAAGTAGCTCTTGTCTTTCATATCCTGTGATAAAAAGCCTTTGAAGTAAAGGAATACAGCAAGGGTAACACAAATAACATACCTTAAACTTAGTTGGATCCAGAATCAATATATTGAGTGAATAAAATTGACGTCGTTCCTTATGAGAAGTCGTTACAAAGACGCTTCTTGTGGTATGTTTTTTTTACTTTGCAATAGCTTCATTATTATTGTTTCAGCCAAAAACATTTAGGTATGGTTTATAAGATCAACTTCTTGTAGAAATCCATAGCTAGGTGTACTAATTCCGACTTTGTAAATATGCACTGTATTTCAGAGCACGTCAAAGTGCCAATCGTATGTATAATGCAATTGACGTTAAGTAAAATGGGACTAGCAAAACTTTGTAGTTAGAGGCAGTGGTTTATCTCTTTCCATACTAAAGCCTATTGTTTCTATTTAATATTAATCAATATATATAAAAATTATTATCATTTCATTATATTAAGACTGGGAACTACAATAATAACTGGATTTTTTACTAGATTTTTTTCACATTTTTTGACAAATTCAATTAACCGGATGTAGATATAACGTCGAAAATATCAAACTGCAGTAGTTAAACATGACACTTGACCGTTAACAATTTTAAAAATCGCATATAATATTATTCTGCGTTCGTTCTCTTTCATATTTTTCTTATAGATTTTTCCATATAATGAATTTTTAAGAGCGATTCTAGATTCTACTCTAGACTCACCTTAAAGCCGTCACTAGGTTTTCATATAAGAAATAAGTTCAAAAAGTCGAGAATGAAGATGAATTTTTACCATCAAATGAATTCTACAGAAACGAAGTTATGGTCACAGTTCCGAACATTAAAAGATCAATCGATCATTATATTATACTTGGCGTTCTAAAGGATAACTTAAATCAAACAGTTACTACGTAATTAAGTTTTCTATACGGAAGTGTTCTTCCGTGAAATTATTTACTGTTCAAATAATCCCGAACTGTGTAAAAGTATTCTTCCAAAATAATTCGGCACCGTAGTTTTAACTAACAAATCAAAATGTGTTTTAATACCTGCAAGGGTCAGTGAGTTTTTTAATAAATATAACTTATACTGCAAATTTAAAAGAAGTAGTTTAAGACTTCTAACTTTTTTGTTGTAAAATTTTAAAGAAAGTTAATATGGAAGAGCTACCTAATACGTTTTTTGAAGATTCATTTAGTCAGCTGCATGACTTTCAGCAAAATCAAATTTTATGTGATGTTAAGCTTCGCGGAAAGTCTAACGGTTATACTATACACGCACACAAGATTATTTTAGCATCTAAAAGTTTATATTTTAAAGCTATGTTTACATCAGATATGAAAGAAAGTAGAGAAGACCTTGTTACACTTGAAAGTTTTGAATCGAATATATTAGAAAAAATCATCAATTATTGTTACACCGGGGAAATAATATTGTTACCCTGTGAGATAGAAGAAATATTAGATGCCTCTCATATGCTGGGAGTTGATCATATACAAGAAAAATGTTTTATGTTTCTAAGAAATAATATCGACATTACAAACTGCTACGGTATTGCCTTCCTAGCTGAAAAATATTCCTGTAAAGAAATCTCAAAAATAGCTGAAAACTATGCTGTCAAGAATTTTAGATTGATTGCTAACACGGATGACTTTTTAAATTTATCGTATGAAAATTTATCCAACTTGGTTTCAAATAATGAACTTAACGTATTATGCGAAGCAGAGGTATATGATGCGATACTGAAATGGGTTAAATTTAATATCACAAGTAGAAAGAAACTTTTGAAAACATTACTCTCGCATGTTCGATTCCCTTTACTAACTCGTAAGTTCTTGATTGATAAAGTAACTAAAGAAGAGTTGATTATCAACGATTCTGAATGTAGGGAGTATCTATACAATGCACTAGATTATCATTTGGTACCTGAACGACGAAATCTAGTGGATCAACGCACCTTTTCACCTCGTATCACACTGACTACTGCTTTGTATGTTGTAGGTGGTGAAAGTAAGTAAAGGACTAGAAGCTATAAATAAACTCGTTTTTAAAATTAGATGTTTTTTACGATCTGCCGTGAATTCAAATTCGTATATAAGAATTCTCGGGTTGGTAATATGCAGAACTTTATTAACTTCTAACAATTTTAATGTTTCAGTTAGTATGTAGAATCTGCATAGCAGACATATAATATTCTAGATTTTCTTCATCGTTTTTCTTTTGTTATCAGTCTGGAAAATCTTACCGCAAGAGAACAGCTCAAATAATGTATTTACGTTTTCTTAGACTAGATTTAGTCGGATTTAAAATAGAACCGGATCGCTTTAAACTCCGGACCGTAATTCCGAAAACCGACTAAAACTAGTCTAACGTTTTCTTAGAGATTGAAGTAAAAAGACCATAAACTTTAGTCAGCTGAAGTTTAAACAATAACGATCATACTTACTTTCTTGGAAAATTTGTTTCTATGGAATCAGAACAACGATCTTGTGTGACATCTTGAATTATGTTTTAATTTATCAAAGTCAACTTTAATTTACTTATCTTGCAGATCGAACTGGTGCTTTAAACAGTGTTGAAATGTTCGAGATTTCAACACAAAGCTGGCAAAACTGTAAATCAATGGACACCTCTCGTAAACACCCATCGGTGGCTATATTGCACGGAATCATATATTGTGTTGGAGGGATTGACAACGAGGGATGTGATTTATCAAGTATGGAAAAGTACGACCCGTCCCTTAACTATTGGACGAAAAGTGCTTCATTACATAAATGCAAAGGTATAATAACGTTTTAATATTCTTTCACACTTTCGAACCCGAGTACATTTTTCGACCTTGGTAAATGTATTCTGCAGAGGATTTTGTTTAGAAACTAGAAACATGTGAGATAAAACTTATCGCTGTAACAAGAAATATATACTTCTATATCGTTGGATGAATAGTTCTGCTGCATTACCTTGTATTGCATTCATTCAACTTTTAAGTAGAAATTTACCAAAGAAAGTAAGTATATTAGTGGAGAGCTTTTAAAAAACCGCAAAATGCCAAAGCGACAATTTGTAATAAAACAATCTCATCAAATAACACCCACAAATTTGGACGAAAGGAATTTTGAACCCACGACTTTCCTGTTAGACTGGTGACGTTTTTTATAGCTAAAACGCTTTTGCTTTTGTTTTATATTATGTCAGGAGTTTTCTCAATAATCATAAATGTCTTATAGGAGCTGTTGCAACAACAGTATTAGATGGATGGTTATACGCCGCAGGTGGCTCTAATGGAGGCTCTCCCATCAAATACATGGAAAGATATGATCCTATAACTGATGAGTGGAGTTTGGTTCAACAAATGAAATACCCACGAAGTTATTTTGCTATGGGTGTTTTAAATCATAAAATATATGCTATAGGAGGCTACTCTAGCTTAGGCGAAACTGAACAATGTGAAATATTTGATCCTCTAGCTAACAAATGGCAGGATTTAGCTGATTTGAATAAACCTCGCATGAATCACGGAGTTACAACCAATTCAGATAAAATATTTGCCATAGGAGGACAAAATAATTGTGGTGTTTTAGACTGCATAGAAAAGTACAATAAAGGCTTAAATATGTGGCTGATTATAAAACATACTTTAAACCCAAGGACTGGCGCTAGCGTCACTTTAGTGACGTCACAGGTCGATAATGATTGGCTGTTTATTATTGGTGGTATTGATGGTTCACATTGTTACCATAGCAGCGTCAAAACAGTAAACTGGAAATCTATAGACTATTATATTGGAAGTGGTAAATCCATGAATGAACCGAGGGCGTTTGGTGGGTGTTGCGCCTTGTGACGGGCGCTATTTGTTAGTTACACTCTGTAGGTGGTGTAAAATAATTTAATATATTAAGAGTCTGGATACATCTTCTACGCACCATAAAACCGTTTGTACTATGTACTAGAAAACCTATATCCGTGTCTGGGTTATGCAGTAAATGATGTTTTCCGTGTCTCAGTTCGGGCTTTAAATGGTGACACGAGAGATAATATACAGCATTTAAATATTTCCAAAAAATTAGAATATAGATGAAGATATTAGTTGATGGACAAAGCGACATTCATAGAGTAATAAAAACTTCAAAATCACAATACTGAAAATCTTAATAAATAAAAAATTGTCATTAAAACATTCTACAAACAAATATAAACCTTATATTATAATTTAACACTATGTCATTCGTACTGGAAAATAATATAATTTAACACTGTAAAAGAAAGTAAAAGAAACAAGCCGTAAACGGAAAAAATCGAAAAGAACAGACTCCAGATAGACTTGCAGGTAACAACATGCTAAAGATTGGTAAAAAAAATTATATGCCCACCATGATATCGATCTGTCAAAAAAAAGTTGAAACACAACGATCATAGACTTTATGTTAGGATTTATACTACTTTTATTTTTGTATCAGATTAAACATTAAACTAATTTTTCCTAGTAAAACTTTAAAATGATAGTATCTTGAGAATTATAAAGGAAAACTAAACTTTATACCTAAATTTTCATCTTCGCAGTCAGGCCGTAGTCAGGGTGCCAGAGGGGTCAACTTTTCATTTTTTTGGTGGCAAATTTTCACCTATCTAGAAATGTGCCGGTGCAATGAAATAATTAATTTCAAGTAAAATTATTGGGAAGTCGTGGCATTGAAGCCCGTCGTGGCGATGAAGTCCGCTAGTTCCCCGTGTTTTAGTAGCAAGGCTTCTTGTTTTGCCTAATCGGACTCCACTGTGAGTTCTCATTTCAATAACCATGTATAATAATTGACGACTCTACTCTTAGTACTCTCGATGGAGTAATGATATATGTCTATATATTACTTTATTAAACAAGTTTTACTTTATTATGAGAAAATAGAAGAGAAACTTGGTTCTCGCACTGTTGTTTATTACTTGCAAATTATTACCTTGAGCAAAACTGCTGTACCTGCTTTTTAGCAAGCAAAATATCCGGTATATGTGTTCCATGTGCGTATTTAGTTCCCAGTTCCTTATACTATTGACACCGGTAAATGAGATAAAAAGCCCTGGGATCGTGGTTCCTCCACTTGCGGTACGGTTTAATGTTTAAAAGGTTGACTTAAATATATTTTTTTACTTTCCTGTAAAGATACTCTTTTCTTCATGGATACGTACATACTTTTGTAGTGCTCAATATTCAATTGCGAAAATGTATTCAATTTTATCTCGTCACATGGTTTCGAGAATATTTTGGATTTATCACGTAACGTTTGAATTTTTATTCGCTCGTCACGTAATTTTGAAATTATGGATTTAGTACCTAAATTTTTACTCTTTATTCCCTCGCCACGTGACACTGAAATCATTCGTTGATCATGTGATATTGGACTTTTTATTTGCTTATCACGTGATATTGTAATGCATTTTTTTTGATGACGTAATATTGCAGTTTTTATACGCTCATCATGTGACACTTGACTTATTTTTTCCTGTTCATTTGCTCTTTGCTCAACCACTTTATTGATGTTGTTGATATTAGGTAAACTTGTTTCTTTACCAATCAACAAAGCAGTTATTTTTTCATCGAACTTCTCTTCAGTTCCTTTGCAGGTACGTCGAATTCCGTGAACTGGACGCTTCTTTACAGTTTCCAGTTCCATTTCTTTTATATTTATTTCAGCCTCGTTTTGAATATCATTTTGTTTAATTGAGAGTTTGTTATCATTTTTATCGATATATTTCTCATACTCTAATTCACTCTTTGCTCCGTATTTCTTTAAAAGATTTGCTTTGATCTTGTTATGCTGCTTTACGATTGTCTCACTCCTCTTTAATTTCTGTACGAACCTTCCTATCAAACGGGATTGTTCAATTGTAACGACACGAATATTGTATTCGCTCACGGCTTTAAATTGGCGCACTTTATCTGCTGTGACCTTTTCTTGGAATTTTTTGCTGATTCCTTCATTACCCTCGGGACTCGTTGATATCGTTTGATGGTCTAACAAAGACATGTTAATTCTCCTTACTTCACAGCTGGTAGTACAGCTTCACGGTTTTACAAAGTTAACGTTATAACAACCTTATACTTCCGACAGCGGATAGAATTTATGACCAGTTATTGTTTGATGGTTCATATATATTAACAAAGATATATCCTTCTTCTTATTTTTTAGTTCAGCTTCACGGTTTTAGAAGGTTATAACAAGCTTTTACACCTCCAAGAATAATTAGAATTCGTGATCAGTTTTTTAACCGCAAGGAAAAGTTTTATACTAAAAACGTATGACCACATATACTTCAGATTAAAAAGAAGATCATTTAAGATGTAAAAAATCCATAATCTCGCTATAGTTTTTACTGAAATATTCTAAATATTATATAATAAAAGGTGACTCAAATATAGGTGAGTTGAATATAGTAAATGTTGTATTTACTCTTTATCTCATCTCAAGAGTAGCAGTTACAGTTTGTAAAAACTTTATTTTAAAACCGTAGCAAAATAAGAACTTAAAACTACTAAGAAAACAGCCTCTTTTATAGCGGATTAGGACGTTAGAAACAAGGGATAAAGTACCAGTGGACTCCCGGTATAAATTATTTGGGAAAAATATTTTAAGATTTACCAAATTTGACCTTTTGACCTTGTTACCATGGTAACAAGATATTTTCTAAAAATTCTGGATCCATCATTTTTCTTCATTTATGACACTTTAACTTCGGAAATTCGGAGAAAACTAATGAACGGTACCTTAGATTGCTGGGTTACGTAATAAATTTCGAACGTTTGACCTGAGTTATGCGTAAGCAAGAGTTCTGACACCTAAGGCTAAATCTTATTTGTATGCCTAACTTTGTACAAAAAATTTTAAAAATATGATAAACAGATCTTGAGATATGCTGAAAAAAGACCAACTTTGGCACAAATTTGACCTTGCGACCTTGTTACCATAGAAACAAGATGATTTCTAAAAATATGAATCTGTCACTTTCCTTCATTCGTGCCCCTTTAACCATGCAAAAAATCAGAAAAAAACGATGAGCGGTTCAAGAGATAGCTGGGTTTCGTATTTTTTTTGATTTTTTGAGCCCAGTTACACGCAAACAAGAATTTTCTGTGATACAAGATTATTGCCATTTTTTACCTTTCACTAAAGAAGTAGAAAAATAATGAACGGATCTTGAGATGCAATTCGAAATGTCTATTTTGGGCCCAAATTTACCCAAATTTTCCCCTATTTGGGGCAAACGAGAATTTTCGACAAAAATGCATTTATGGATGTTTAACATCATGCAAAATATAAAAAAACAACTAATGAGCCAATTCTGAGAAAACGTAATAACTAACGAACGAATGTACGTACGTGCGGGGCTGAATTGATAGGACCGAAAAGGTTGATAGTTTTTGCTGTTTTCATGCAGTGTATAATTAGGTACTAAAAAGTTATGTTAACCATTGATAGCAGGCGGTAATCTTTCACCATATACTTTCAAACTAAAACTACTTTTTAGTAAAAGAAAAGAAAATTTGTAAAGCCGTTACAATTCCAAGAAACAGTAAACTCCAGTAGACCATGGAGGTATGGCATAATGGTAACACATTCGCAACTCAATCTGGCGGTCCAAGTTCGACACTTCGGGAGAATTCACCGTACCATCCATTTTGCCTTGGGTGTTTCAAGGGAAACACTTGGCTCCTATAGTTGCCTTGGACTATCCAACTATCCTAATTAAAGACATTTTAAAAAACGTGAATTACTATAGCTTTGAAAAGTTACAACCGCAAGGCAATCGAGCAAAACAACTTTATTTTAACGCATGAGTGAACATGGTATGTTTAGCTAAACGAAAACAAACGAAACAGCACAGAAATTATCTTAGCGAAAACTATGAATTTTGTATTGGTTTTAATATTTCTACTTTGTCTATGTCAAGATCTTATCACGACATCTAAAGTCGATCCTCATCACTATAAATCCGTCTATGTCAATAACTTTCGTCACAAGGGCCGTGGGTCTCAAGGACTCAAAGTTCATGGATCTCACGCAGTTAGACGTGGCAGCCCATACCCATACTACGAGGGACAGTTAAAACAACATGAAAGAGATTTACTGTTATATCAAGAGGTCGCAAGAGAGCATCAAGATCAAAGAAAAGATTATGAAAAACAATATCAAGAAAGTCAATTCGAAAGAAATGAAATCAATCGTGTGAAATGCGAAGCAGCAAGGGAAGCTACCGCAGCACCCCCTGATAAAGATGCTGACAAAGCTAAAACTAAACGACACCGATTACATCATCATAAAACAAGTAAGTTATGTGCATAAATTATTAATAGATGATTATACTTTCTATATATCTCATTCTAGTTTAAAACAGAATTATGAGGTATCACGTGTTGATGATTATGAACATTAGGACCACAAATAAGGACCACATACACGACCCTAAAAGAATACTCGACAAAGAAGAATAGAAACGTCGATATGAACTTATTTGCGGCCCTATTTTAAAATTTACGATACTTAGATAGATTTGGTAATGTTTTTATAATTTTTATAATGTGTATGTCTGGTTATGAAATCTCTTCTACTCTATTCTTTATTTTCTCTATCCTATCTATGTTAACATTTCAGAATGTGTACAAAATATCTTCATCATATCGAACATCTGAGAGATATCAAGGGGAGTCTTTTCGACCACCCATGGTTTTAAACGTCAAAAAAACCCTGGGTTCGTTCACAGGGTTAATCCTATAAAATATTTTATTTTAGATGCAAAAGATATTATCTTGGACAGAAAAGAATCTTACAAGTTTCTTAAGTAAAAGACAATGTTATGATGTTGGATGTTGAAATGATGAATGTGGTTCCTCTACAGCGGATTTCCTCCTCGCCTTGTAAAAGCAAGCATTGCAACAGGGAATAGAAAGAAAAAAACGAGAGCTAAAGAAGAAATAATTAGGGTTAAAATTTCATAAACCTTGCAGATGAAACTGAAAACAATAACAGAAAGAAAGCCACTAATTATATTATAGAAAGCAAGAAGTAAAAATTACTGCTACCAACCTAAAATGTAAAAACGTTTTTTGCCATACATAAATTTTCTCAAATAGTTTTCAATATTTAGAAAATCTGATTCATTTTTACAAGGAAAAACATGAAATTCATTCAAGGGACTCGAACTAACGTGAAATGCAATCTTTATGTGAAATATCACAGATAAGTTTGAAAGAGATTTATATATGTGTAGGAGGCTCATATATTATTCTGTATCCTGTATTATTATAAGATTGATTGTAATGCACTATGAAGAAATGCCGAAAGAAATTCAATACCGTCAAAGGTTATAATAAATACATAGCGGGAGTTTATTCACCCAATAAATATATATTAAAATTATGGCTTTTTAATAAAATTTCTATTCCATTTATGACGTATTGGCAGTACTATATTTCATATTTAGCTACTATCATGAATACCAATACTAGTAATTACAGTAAACGATGAGATAACTTTATTCATATGTATGTTTTTTAAAATTAGATGAGATAAACTGCTAAATCAAACATGAGATCAGTTTAAGTTCAGAAACTTTTATATTCCGATTTGTCGACGTTTTGTGAAAGTCATGAGTCGTATAAGTTAGGGTCATCAGTGGTCATTATTTCTAACGTAATATTTTCTCTATAGTTTCTGGAATACGATAACTGAAAGTCACGAGTCGTATTAGTTAGGGTCATCAGTGGTCATTATTTCTAACGTAATATTTTCTTTATAGTTTCTGAAATACGAGGATAACTAAAATTCATGAGTCGTATTAGTAAGAGTAAAGTCATTAAATACATAGCGGGAGTTTATTCACCCAATAAATATATATTAAAATTATGGCTTTTTAATAAAATTTCTATTCCATTTATGACGTATTGGCAGTACTATATTTCATATTTAGCTACTATCATGAATACCAATACTAGTAATTACAGTAAACGATGAGATAACTTTATTCATATGTTTGTTTTTTTAAAATTAGATGAGATAAACTGCAAAATCAAACATGAGATCAGTTTAAGTTCAGAAACTTTTATATTCCGATTTGTCGACGTTTTGTGAAATTCATGAGTCGTATAAGTTAGGGTCATCAGTGGTCATTATTTCTAACGTAATATTTTCTTTATAGTTTCTGGAATACGATAACTGAAAGTCACGAGTCGTATTAGTTAGGGTCATCAGTGGTCATTATTTCTAACGTAATATTTTCTTTATAGTTTCTGAAATACGAGGATAACTAAAATTCATGAGTCGTATTAGTAAGAGTCGACGCAGTGGACAATTTTCTAACGTAACATTTTCTTTATAATACCGGGAACAAGATGAGTCGTGAGTCGTATTAGTTAGGGTCATCAGTGGTCATTATTTCTAAGGTCATGTTTCCTTTATGATATCGGTAAGCTGGTGTAGGAGTGACGAAAAATTTCTTACCAAAGAATTTTGCATCTCCTAATACCGTATGTATGATCAAACTTACTATGAGAAATATTATACCTATCCATAAACAAAAATATGAGTAACTGGGTGACCATGGATCTTTTATGTAATGTAACGAATATATCATTAACGCTGTAAATCCCATAAGCACTAGAAAAGAGAAGAAAAAATATGGAAATGCTTAAATATCTGCCCGGTTTTATTTAGCTGAAAATTATCGACGAATAGACAACATGAAACTAATAGTTTTAATAAAAACTGTTTCTTCACCGTCTAAATTCTTTTACTAAATTCACGTTTTTTTTAAAAATATTTGCAAAATGTAGAAATTTAATACACTTTTGTACAAAACACTTTTTAATACCTTTTATAAAAAGACAATATTTAAGACTGGTCAATGTAGAAAGTAAAACTCAGTTTGAATAATAATAACAACTTCAAGTGTAATGCTCTGCATACCTGCTACCAACTCGAAACACGTGACATGGATGAAGCACTTCGGAATACGTGACGTTGTAGCAGCCAATGAAAAGATGAGGCTGAGTGCACCACATATCGAAGACGAGGCTACCAAGTATATTAACAACTCGTGGTAACCTTGAAGAATATGAATAAAAAGTAGAATGGTGAACAAAGAATCTGGATGAATTTAACAGTTCAAAATGTTTTTGATTTATTTTAGCGATACTTTGAGCAACATATAGACGGTAAAGTTTGAGCACAATAGTAGCTCTATACTGTTGATACAAAAATCAAGAAAAACTTTTAAATTTGTTCTTAGAATTCTTCTTTTAAACGAAACCCCGAAAATAAAAAACATTATCATGTAAGTTGAAAACGTTTCGTAGAGGAACATGTTTAAATGTAGAGGGAAATCTTAAATCTTAAAATCGCTTTTAAGTTCTTCCGTAGGTTATGCATAGGTCATAGTTGTCACAATCCAATTCCAACTTCAGAACATTGTGTTTTTATAATACAGAGAAATATTAGTACTCACGTAGCAAGTCTGACACGTCTTTAGCTTCATACCACGGATGACATTCATGTGGATGTACATAACTTGTGTCGTTCTTGTAGCATTCGTGCCGTATTCCTTGCGTTATTTTAACCGTCACAACTTTTCCACCGTTGAATGTTACATTTTGATTGGACACTCTCCAGGAATCAAATGCTAGCGTTAAACCAATAATGGCGGAACCAGAGAATGTTAATGCTGAGGCCAAACCAAGTAGTAAAAACGTGTTCAACTTTGACAATAACATGATGTTAAAACTGTGTTAAATCAGTAGCATAGTTTACAACCTTTAGATAGAAAGTAAGTTATGTTACATCAAGAATATTATATTTTACCAACCTCGTTCCCTTGATATTTATTAACTGAGCGCCTATAAACGAATTAATATTCTGGGAACGAGGTTGATATTTTACCTATGTTTTTGTGATAGCTTTTAAACGATGAATATTACTTAACTATGAAAACGTTACATTTTTTAAAAAAACTTGAGGAAGTAAAAATATAATACCCATATTGAACTAGAATTTCCTGTTTTGAATGTTCAAAATAAAAGCTATGAGACAGTTCTACTACCTTTTAATCTTTTTAAAAGTGGGTATTTATCTCTCTCTCGTGTTATTTCGTTACTTAATATAATAATACGATATTAAAGTGAATGTCGTGCTTAAAGGTTGGGGGTCCTTTGTCCCCCGTCCCCCATTGATAAGAAGACCAAAAAAGCCCATGGTTAATAGGGTTAAATGTTGTTAAAAAAAATTTATTAACTACAAGAGAACATTAAATGCTGTTAAAAATTTAAAAGTTTTTAAAAAGAGCGCAATAAGTGCACTTAATTTGTTTTGGCTAAAAAAACTAATCCCTATTGAAATTTTGTGAACAGAAAGATTTCCACTTCAGTAGTAACCTGTAAAAATATAAGCCTAATTCTATGTATAGTTTTTGAGATATTTGAATTTCCAATCCGCTAAACAAAAGAAATCAAGAAGCACATTGAGCTTTTTACAAAGTTTGGAGTTGTTTTACTTTTGATTGGTTCAATCAAATGAAGTGATTTTTAGCAGATTTATTGACTTCCAACTGCTCTTTACAATACATAAATTTCACTATAGCTTTCACAAAAATAATTTAAGTGAGTAAGAACCTTTAAGCTTGCCATAACATAATTTTTTGATAAATTTACATATAGTACAGACATATCTTGAGGGATGTACCACTATTTATTAAATCTTTGCCTGAGACCATTTTTAGGTACCTTAACGTGTACTTGTAAATATCCAAGAGGGTTTTTAGGCCCGATAGGTTGCGTTTGCTCTCCACATCCCTCCATCGCAGAGGATATCAGAGTAAAGGATATCAAAGTAAAGTACCCCTAGCTTTTTTTAAAAAAAGTATTTTAGACTTCAAAATAAACACTTTCATTGAATGAGGCTTGAAACGAATGTGAACAAGGGATGGATTACCAGTAGACTCCCGGTATAACTTTTTTACGTCAATATAAGAATTACCAAAATTGACCTTTTGACCCTGTTTCTATGGAAACAAAGAACTTTTCTAAAATCATCTTGTTATGACACTTTTCTTCATTTATCATACTTTAACTTCATGCAAAAACTCAGAGAAAATTGATAAACGGTTCCTCAGATAGCTGGTTACGTTAAACTTTTTGACCTCTTGATCCCAGTTACAAGAAAACCAGAATATTCGGAATCTTGACATTTATGTCAGTTTATATCTTATACTTGTCTCTAACTTTGTACAAAAAATCAAAAAAATCTGATGAACAGATCTTGAGATATATTT
>JAYJMI010703615.1:0-14020 GCA_036873855.1 Sarsia tubulosa
CACAACTTACTATAGCATAGTTTCGACCTTTATTTCTAGACTAGCTACAGTAATACAATTGAGCAGGGTCACCTAAAGCATGAAAAACCAATCTATAAATTTCTTTATAAATATAGTTCCTCATATTTTAAGTCTGCTGAACAGTCTTCAGTAGAAACTCGTGAAATTAACACATAGTGAAATTAACACAAACGTATTACAAATTGATAAGAAAGAGGCACTATTAAAATAAGAAAAAATGGAAAAAAAAAAAAGGAAGGACGACTCATCCAAATAATATATTATATCATTTTTATTTATTTTTGTATTTTTTTGGTTAAGGGCACAGGTTTTACTGCTTACCTAGCAACAGGTATAACAAGTTAGCAATAACATAACAAATAAACTGGAGTTATAAGTAGGGTCGTTAAATCCCTAAAGACCGTAGTGAAACAAGGTCGTCAAAATTGTTCAATAGGTTAGAGAATTCCTCAAAATGTCTGTTGTATACACGTTTAATGTATTTCCAGCCGAAGTGTAATGATTTATTTACTGACATGCATAACAATGCACCACAAGCCTGTTCAAAGCCTGACCACTGTTAGGTAGTATACTAGGCGCTGGCTATGCAGTCCAGCAGGGTCGGTTTAGACTAGTTATAGCCTTTTCTTACCAAACGCAAAACAACCGGTGTATAAATTTCAAAATCCTAATAAGACGAATGAAATCTTAATAGAAGAATAGACTATATCTAGTTGGTTGTGTGTGGTTGGTAAACCGTTTCTATATCAATATATTCCATATTCAGAAGATTTTTCTTCATTTTTTTCATTTTTCAAATAATTAAAAAGGGTAATCTTTTTTCCCATTTCGTCTGACAATTCTAAAGTTATAATTTTTTTAAGAATTTTTTTTTTTCTTTTTCATTTTTGCTGCTTCTTCTTAATTTTTTTCTTATTTTTCTTTAACAAAAAAAGCGCTCTTTGTATTTTATCAGACAATACTGTTGTTATTGAAACTGGTCTTAAGGTAATGAAAATTGAGAGAGTTTATTACAATCTCAATCCCAAGACTTCAATCCTTTTTTTGCCTTATGATGCCGATCTGTAAAATAATAGGTACTGGGGACAAGAATGGGTTTGTTAACCAAGCAGATAACCTAACTTTCATTTTTACAAGTGAATTTTTTGAAGTAATTCCCTGAATCATACTTCCTGAAAATTATTATAACATTATGACGCAAAGTTTGTTACTCTTAAGCCCTAGAAAAGTTCTTACTGGGTTAATTCTTCATAAAATTAAAATTCTCTATAACTTGTAATTCCCCATAAACTTTAATTTCATAAAAACGTTTATCCTATATGGGTACAAACATAATGAGATCAACAGTGACGTCATATTTGTTGAAGTTTGAATGATTAAATGCATATTACACAGCAAGATATGAATATTTTATATTCTCTTATTTGAAACTATAGAGATAAATGTAATGACGATACAGTATACTCTAACTGTGTGCATTATATTTTTCCTGTTTGGAAGTATTATTTCCAGCGTGGCAGAAAAATGTTGTTTAGCTTTTCGAGGATGCTGGTATACAGCTAGATAAAAATTCAAACACCTAATTGCCTGAAGTATTTGGGAGTACTATGTTACGAGTGCCATTTGCTTTGGTGGTCAAGTTGACCGGCCTGTTTCAGACTTGATACTGCTGGCCCCACCTTCGTTCTGTTTTTTAATCTCCAAGGAATATACGGTTTAAAGAGCCCGAAATTACGATGAAGGCTGTCATACTGACGATTAGCATATGACATTTTATTATAGTTAGAGGGGATTTGGTCTTTGGGGAGTAATGACCCTACCTACTACTTCAGTTAACATGATTTCGTCTTGAATAGGATTTTGGGATTTTTCTTATAGGAAAACGACGAATAAGAGTAGCCCTGAAAAATGATTTAGGGCTATCCTTTCATGTAGATGGTAGATGGTTTGTTTTAAAGCTGGATTTGTCCAGGATTATAGTTTTAGCTCCTTTATTCATTAGTTGGAATGAGGAAAGGTTATAAAAAGTATAGGTTCTAGTTACTTTAAGTGCTGCTTTAAAAAGAAGTAGAAGAATGGTTCTTAAACATATTTTGTTTGTAATTTTTATTGTGTCTGTTGTTTCAGTAATAACTATCTGAGACAATCAGATGTAAGCATTTTAGTTTAAATCTCTTTGTTTAGAGTTTCTTAAGAATAATAGATTTCCGTATATGGAACATATTAAACAATGAGTTTAACTTTTTGTCCAATCAAAAATCGAAAATTCTTATTCTCGTTTTTAAAATCACAGAAAAAAACTCAGTTTTCTTTATTTCAGTAAACTTCCTTTGGGTCGTTGTTGGTTATTCTTTTGTTAAAGGCTTGTGGTTTCATGCATGTGTTAACACTTGAAAAAGCTTCGCTTTTCAAATTAAAAATCTTTATCCAAATTTGATATGAGCACGCATCTCTGCACAATCATACTGAGCATTTACTGAGTTCGTCACACTATATTGCTGTCTAATGGCTGTGAAGTCCCTGGTAACTTATGCTATTATTGTCTGCTGTGAAGCTCATAGTAACTTATGCTATTATGGTCTAATTGGAGAGAAACCATTGGTAACTTATGCTATTATTGTCTCATCAGAGATAAACCCTTTGTGATCACTTAATATTGTTGTCTAATTGCGGACAAACTCTTATTTTTCACTGTGTTATTATCGTCTGATGGTGATTGAGTAGATCTTTGTGCACTGTGTTATTTCATGGAGAACTAATTAATCAATAGATGCTATGAACATCTGCAAAACTGTTTGCACACCCAAATTCCGTGAAGATTTCTCAAACAGAAAAGCTGATAGCTACTGAGCTGTTTATTAAAAACATTTCATTCAAATAGAATCTATTAATACCTATTGTTTGATTTAAAAGATTTCTTTTACTTAAATAAAAAAAAAAGAAGTTTTTTCAATTTTTTCGTTCTTTTATCGGTGTAAATCTTTTTCGTTATAAGATTCTTAATTTCGTTTGATGTAGTTAGACGTTACTTGTTAAACAGTTTAAAGTGAAGTTTACATGAAACTAATAAATTATATAGGTAAAAAGGGTTTGAATAATGATTACGTCATCAAAATTTATGCTTGAATCTTGTTTATTCTTCTTACACTTATCAGACTATCAGAAGAAATTGAAACTTAGGAATTCAAAACTTAGATTTCATAGTTATTCATCAGACCCTAAGTAGTAGAAATATTTATCTTACAAAGGTCTACCAGTAAATTTTTGTTATCATTTCGAAAATAACCGAAAGGAACAAAATCAGAATAATGCAAAGTATGCCTGTTGAATGTAGCCCTGTATTTTATTATTTTAGTATTATTAGTATATGTGGGAATTTATAAGAATCTAGTAAGGCTCTTACTAAAATAATTCTTATAAGATCTCGTATGATCATTGGCAAGTATTTTTACCAAGGTAGTGTTTTCAAGAGAGAGAGCAGTATAATGGAATATATAAGATGTGGGTGTTTAGAATATCCTAAATATGTTGATGTACATAATAAAAGACATTTTAAAAATAACACGATTGATGATAAGGTTCGACTGTGATTTTAATTATAATGTATCATGTGGTAGCAATTGTAAAAATTGATTAGAAAACTATATATGCTGCTACCATGGTTTGTTAGATACAACGGATACAGTGAAACTTGTATCGTACTGAAAGCTTTTCACAATTCTTCTAAAATTCGTTAAGTTGACTTTAGTTACCTTTTAATTACAACCGTTTAACTAAGCAATAACCGTTTGTTCTTGTAAAAAACTAAAGCCATAAAAGTATCTGTATTACTTTTTGTCACGAGCCAATAAAAAAATAATAATCACACAAGATCACGAATTTCGTAAAACTTCCTAGAATAATTCCATTAAACACACGAACTCTCTTCGCCATTTTGTGTCATGTACGAACTTCCTTTTTTAAAAGTTTGGTTGACAGATGCGAAATATGGATGTGGAGAGTTTGGGAGTTTAACTAAATGTTTGACGCATTCCATGTTTTGATTACTCTGCATCATCAATAAATCTGCATGAACTATATCAACCTCGATCCCAGGTCTTCTTACCGACCGAAAAAGTATTGAGGCATAAGGCACTGTAAACGAGTATGCAGTTATGTTTAAAATAGTTTAAGCTCCAATCTCATCTGGATCACATAAAGTGACATTAAAATTAAGCCAGTGCTAAGATTAAGAATTTAGATTACGAACTTAGATTTAGAGTAATTACAAAGTTTTATTTAGATTGCGAAATCAGACAACATCATATCTTCGTAATTTTACGACATTTTAGTTCGTGTTTTAGTTTTAGTTTTATAAACTATATTGAATATCTTGTAAAAGAGGAGATAAAATTGAGTTTCAGCTTGGCTCTATATCTGAGTAATCTTGTTATGTAATAAACCCAAGGATTTCTCACTGTTATCCAGGTCTTGTTGCTTAGTGGTTTTAACATGCTGATAGTAATAATTATGAACAGAAATATTAATACTGACACCTACCATCTTGATGATCATGGAGTATCTGTTAAACATTTCAAAATTTTACATAACAGATTAAAATAAGCTTGCTTAAATATCGAACTAGAAAGTTTTTTCTATTTTTTGGTATATGTCATTCTATTCGAGGTAAAGTTATTAGTATTTTAGCACTTTTTGAGTAATTTTGAAATTCACAGCAATAACGTGTAACGAATTAATTATTTATAGCAGTGTAAGCTATTGGCGAGTAACGAGATGACGTGAGGGGCTCATTTCTAACGTCAGAATGAAATATTTTTAGCATGTCTTTTCCTTGTTGCTTCTTTTTTGAGTGACTAAATTATAAATAGAATGATTTGATTGAAAATTAGGTGCATTAGGTGTATTTTGAAATTGTGGAATTTTAATATGAAACTTCAAGTTTTTTTTCCAAATATTATACACCTCATTATAACATTTTTTTTATTGTAGTAAACTAAATATCTAACATAACGCCCACCAAATAGGGAAACCTAAACAAAACATTTTACAGCTTAATATAGTTTTAATTGATTCTTTAACTAAATTAAATAAATTGGATTTGCAACTAGTAAATCTATAACTTTATTTTTTTCAACACAAAAGAGAATTAATGTCCGGAAACAAAGCAGTAAAATATCCATTAGCATCTCACCACACGAAATTCTTGCTGAGTAGTTGACAAAAATGATAAAGCACTGCAGTTAACATTTGTGAGTAATATATTACCTGCAGTTAACATTTGTGAGTGATATATTACAGCACTGCAGTTAACATTTGTGAGTAATATATTACAGTAAATTGTTTCCAACAGGTAAGGTATTCAAGAGGTCTGGACGTATATATCGGTTACCTTTTTGTTGTTTTGCTTAACGTTTTACTTCTATTTTTTTTTGGTCTCCTCAGCGAAACGTAGTGGCTTTGTTGTTGTTTTGCACTAAGAAATAAGGCACAGAAATACAGACGAATTTTAACACGGCATTTCAGCTGTGCAGTAGGGTTTAGTATTTCGTCGGATTGTCTCTCGGTAATGACCTTCTTTATTGGATAGCCAAAGTATGGCCAAATGTAACATATTTCTAACATCTTTCAGCATCTTATTAACGTCATGAAAACGTTGTTCTTCCGTTGACGCTGATTGACTGCAGTAAATTGGCTGATTTTCTATAAACTTGCACTTTTTTTCTACAATAAATTAGCACAATTGCATACGTCCTTCCTTTAATTGCTTGTTCAACAATTATTATTTCTTGTAGTGCTTAATAACTAAATAATACCGTTAAATAATTTGTTAAGTACATGAACGTGTTAATGTGATACAATCTGGCTACATCTCGCGATTCCTGCTTGAACCTTGATACTTTGATCTGCAATTAAATTTATTATAAATAGAAATATCTGATATCCTAACATAAATATGAATAAATAAATTAATAAATATCCATAATTAGTATTAATCGAAATATTAATCACAATGTGTTAATAACAGTATGAAGTAGCTCTAAATAATTGTTTAGTTACTTCCCTTAGCTGAACATAGGTAGAAAAAATATGTATCTAAATAAAAGAAAATAAGAAGCAATAGACATTTTTATTAATATTTGCGAAGGAGAAAAAACTCTTTGTAAACGAGGCGAAGCTTGTAGAATTACCATTTTGAGAAATAAAACTTAATTAAGAAAAAATAGATAGTAATTAAGCTTATACACATAAGGGTATTCCGGCAAGTCCTTACCTCGTATTCAAACGGATTTTTTTTCAATCGCAGATATTAAAGAAAAGGTCTATCGAGTTTCTAACAAAGTTTAGAACTGTTTTTCTTCTGAACTGCTGAATCAAATAAGGTAAGTATTCCTCAGTTTTATTTGCTGGCTTTCAACTCTTATTTTACAATGAATACATAAATTTCAGTATAGGTTCCAGAAAAATGGCTTCGCCCGAGTAAACCTATTCAATTCAATATATAATTTCAGTTTTTATTTTTCTCCTTGTAGATGTCATTTTTGGAAACGAGCTCGAAATCAAACTATGAAATATTCTCATTTGATATTGGTTTGCAGAATAATGCTGACGTAAGCAAATTAGTTACATCAAAAAATAAATGGAACTCTACAATAAATAATAATAACAACAAAAAAACGACTAATACTTCAAACCGAAACTTTACAGACCAAAATAATAACAATAATAAATCAAAAGTTAAAAGATTATCTAGTACATTTTCTAGTGATGGTGCATTTTATAATAGCAAGGATGAACTGAATAATATAAACGATACTACAAAACCAATTTTAAAATTATTTGCTTCACGCCATAAAGTAAACGAAGCACAGCAACAAAAAAGAAATAGTATATATAACTCGAGTGAAAATATATTGAAACAGAACAATTCTTTAAAAAATTCTTTAAAGGATACCCCATGGGGAAAGTATTTTCAGCAAAGAAAAACATCAACGGGTGAGAAAGAACGGCCGAAAAGTTGCATCGAGATCAAGAGTAAAATTAGTACGCGATTGGTCGATTCAAAAATCATTGGCACCGCTGATGTACCTAAACAAATCAATCTTGATAATAAAATAACAAGTTTGATAACTCGTGCGGTAAGAAAAGAGAACAATCAACCGGAAAAAGTTTGTATTGTCGAAAAACATATACAACAAGTGTCAAAGCCCATTCACCAAACTATTTCTAAAGATAACAGCAAAGATACAAAAGTAAACAATGAAATAAACATATGCCAATTAAATGACTTGAAAATTCAACAACAAGAAATAGAGACAACTTTAAAAAATAAAGAAAACGAAGTTAAGTCTGTCGAAGAGAATAATAAAAAACTTTCAAAAAAATTAAGAAAGAATTCTTCAACTGTAGGTGCTAACGTTAAAAAAAAGTCGAAATTGAAACGTAGTAAATCATTACCAAGTTCCGAGTATGAACATTCGAACTTTCTTTCTAAGCCAAGAAAAATTGATAGCGACAGTTTCATTGTAAGTGGTACATATAATGTTACAACTAATTCAAAAGACTGTATAAACTTAGCTGAACTTGATAAAGTTAATTTGATTAGTAATAAAAAAGTTGATAACATTTTTGACATCACAGATAATTCAAGTGACCGCAATCCATCGTCTTTACAAAAGCCAATTATAATATACGACGCAAAAGAAAAAATCCAGCGTGCAAAACATTTATCGCTCACTTCTTTTGACATTGATATCGAAAATTCAGATAGAGAAATAAACCAAGAAAAAGAATACACTAACATTTTTAATCAAATTACCGGGGTTGCTGATGGTAAAAGAAGAACATCTGCGCCGGAGAGTAGTCGGAAATACACAACGACAAAGAAATTAAATATCTCGAATAATCGAAAGAAATCAGAGCCATGTTTAGAAAACAAAAGTTCAAGTTTTGTTAAAACTGCTATAAATAACGAATTATCTAATGAATTAAACAAAAAAGATAATTTAGATTTAATTAATCAAACTAATGGCTCAATTATGAGTAGCGTTTATTATCCTATCTCGAATAGAGAGCCTGGTTCATATTTAGAAAATGGCTTAACTAAAACAACTTATCCTAAGGAAAAGTCAACATATCACAGTGGGAATGGATTTGAAAACATAAATAGTAGAGAAAGTTCTAATCCAAAAGCGTATAGTAGAATTCGTTATGCTAGTGAAAATAATTCGTCCATAAATAATTATTTGAACAAAGATAAACCTGAACCAAGAACTTATAAAAAAGCTCAACGGAGTAGCAGTGAAATAATTTCAAGTACAACAGACTCTTATCAACCAAAATCAGCATATTTAAGACAAAGACTGAAAGAACTTGAGAATAAGAAAACAGATAAAATCTCTAATGTGAAACAAGATAGTATCTGTAAGATCAAAAGAAGTTATTCAACAAATACCGATGTTGATGAGAAATATGACCCATCTGACATTGATGCATTTATAAAGCATCATAAAGATCAACAAACTACAACAAGTCCTCGCACAAGCACTTTATACTCAACAACAGCAACTTCTTCCAGCCAAATCAGTAAATATTTAGAAAAATATGAAAGAAACTCTGGTAATTTGGATTCTAGTATTATAAATAAAAGATTCTCTACTTCCTCAAACAGTTCAGAAACAAACTCTGATTCAAAATTTAGATCAAATAGCAGAGATTCTGATTCAAATATGGATTACATTTTTCGAAGGAACAGTTCTGTTCGTTCGTCATCTGGTTCTTCATCTTCTTCTTATTCACGTAAAAACAGTTCTTCAACTACTACGCCAAATGGGTTTTCTAGTTTTACGAGAAGCATGTCACTGCGAAGTTCAGGAAGTCGTAATCTTAAATCAGCCCCACCTACAAGTAAAGATAAGAACTTTAATTTTGATGAACATGATGCAGATAAAAAGAAAACAGTGTTTGGTTCTATTACAAAAGTTTCCTCTGCAAAAATTTCTGGAGCTGATGAATTGAGATCATTTTCAGCACGTAGACGGAACAGACTTAGGTCAGAGCCAGGTAAAAGCTTTTTAGTTTTTTTAAAAGTTATTCCATGTTTGAAAAAAGTATTTAAATAATTAATGTCTTTTTTAATTATTGATGCTTTCATCAAGTTCCAGAAAAGGTTTTTGTTTTATAAACTTTAAAAAATCTTTAAAAAAACTAGAAAAATGTTAAAGCTTCAAACAACAGATTAAATGTGAGTGTATTTTCATATCTTACTACTGTACTGTACATTTTAACCATATAACTTACATTTTAAAAATATAACTTAATTCAATATTCGCAAAGTGTTAATTTGAATCCTTGCCAAATTGCTCTTTAGAAATAGCAATGCTTTGTGTCCAATTGTTGTTAAATTGGAAAATACACACTCATACAAAAAATTACTTTCTGGTTCGTTTTTTTATTGTTATTATTTTTTTAAGGTACCTATCGCATTAGTGCCTCCTGCTCAATATTAGACTGTTTCGACATCATTTTTAAAATAGATCATATGGTTACAACATATTAAAAAAACGTTTCGAGGACGTTTGTGAGCTAGACAAAGCCGTTTTTGCCATTTTGCAGTCAAAAAAAGTCCAAAATCCCCAAAAGTTTTCTCCTGATTTTGCAATACTTTAGACATTTACCCTCGGCAAAAAAATAATTTTAAGTTTCAAATGCCTTCAGTGTCAAGCTGGCGTTGCTTATAGCCAATTCGGTCAAAAAAGGGGAAATTTTAGTATTACAGTATGGTCCAGAGCTCCAAGAAATCAAAAATTTTAGACTTTGTTTTCTTTCATATTCTCCTTCATAACATGCATCTAACAAGCTATCAATCGTATCTTTTTCTCAAGATACAACCAAATGTCCACAAAAACACCGGTTTAGCCCACGGTGCGATTGTGAGCCCTACTGCATTCGCTTAGTGTAACTTAAGTTACCAAAGTAGTGTCGTACGGGTAGCTCAATTGGTAAAATGCACTAATGTATTACAGATTTGATGATTTAATTTCCATGTTAAAAAACAATTTTCACACAAGTCATCAAAAATATGTTTTATGGTAATAGTTTGGGCGCCCATACCGTTATACGGTATCAAAATAGCTCTGGATACTTCACTGAAAATTAGATAGCTGATTGCTCATTTTTAGTTGGAAAAGTTTTAGTTTTTATAAAGGACTACACTAAATCAATAGAACTGTACTGTAAGAAATGCAATTGAAACATTTTGGATAGTACAGTTATAGGTAAATTTTCTACAAATATTTTTTTAAATATTATGTTTCCTGTTATTTTTCTTTTTATGTTTTCTAGCATGGTTTTTTGAAGTTTTTCAATTAGAAAAACAATGAAGAAGTGTGTAGCTCTAATTTATTTACTTATTTATTTAGTTTGATTTAATACTTGGAACAAGGAATGGTTTATATAAGTATTTGTGACTTATATTAAGTTTTGCTTTGTATTGAATTTGAGAAAAATAATGCTTACCAATAATTTATTTATATTTTTTGATGTGAAAGAGTTTATCGGCCAAAATTAAGGATATCAGTAATTTGGCAGTAATAAAAATAATATTTAAGGAAAGTATCTGCAGGGCATATTCCAGGAATTAGGGGCATGGGGGCATTTCCTAATAAAAAGGGCACTTTATAGTCATATTTTTGGAAAAAACACCTTAAATAAAGCTTTTCCACTAAAGGGCACCTTCATGGGTGCGACTATCGCATGCATGAGATAGCTAGATTATGCCCTGATCTGATTGGCTTACATGTGAATGACACATTCGCTTTAAAGATTTCAAGTTAATTTTTTGGTATTTTTAATAAGATTTTAGAAGAAAATTCTTCTTTACCCAAAATCAGGGTACATGGGGCATAATTGGTCCTAAAGTAGTTTTTCATTTCCCCCTGTATCTCAACAACTGCTGTTCATTAGATTTTTTTAAGTTTTTACATGCAGCAAGAACATACTAAAAGGTAAAAGATGGCACCATTCCTATATTTCCAAATATTTTTATTTTGGGCAAACAAGGCAATTTGGGCCAAAAATGAGTATTTTGATGTATAGCTCAAGATCTGTTGAAGATCTGTTTTTTGCTTGATGTTAGAGCATATTAAGAAATAAAAATTAACACTATTCTTCTTATATTTATCTGAAAATTCTTATTCTGGGTAAGTGAGGTAAATTTGGGTGAAAAGGGGTATTTTGGTCTATAACTCATTGAAAGATGTTTCTTATAAAAGTTATTATAAGCAATGTATTCAATTATTGTATGCATTCAATATTTACTTTAAATTTAACTAAGCACATTTTTTTGACATTAGTATTTTGAGGATGGGATTATACACCTGGAAAATCAATGATTGATAAATGTTAAATAAATAATCAATAAATAAAAAGAGGGGATTTCTCATAATTTATTAAAATAATGTTAAATCATCATAAGTGAGATTTCTGTTTTTCATATTTTAAATATTCATTCTAACTTCGTACAGTTACTTATGCAGCCTGGTTTCCATCTCATTACTTCTATTATAATAAGATAATTTGTTCATGTTTATGTAAATTATATTTATAACTATTTTCAACTGTGTTTTTATATAACATCAAAACATTGTTATTCATTTTTTTAAATAGATTCCATGTTATCATTTCTCAAGTTTTTTTGTTGTTGCTAAAATAACAAAAACCTTAAGTTTGTTTGTTTTTCCTATCAATAAAAATCTTAAATTGCAAACTACAATAATACTACAATGTAACTATGAAGTTTTCCCAAGAACTTCTGAAAAAAAGTAGTAAAAAATAATTGCAACATCAAATATCAATTTTCAAAGCAAAAACAGTTTCTTGCCTGCCTTATCACCTCATACAAATTTAGCAGCACATATCAAAGAGCTGTAAAAATATGAGCAGTGAAGTAATGATTATTATTTCCTCTATGTAGTAAAAAAAGCCCTTTTAAAAAGCCCTTGTCAATTTATCAGTGTTTTGAGTTACAATTTTCGTCTCCAAATGTGATTTAAATTAGTACCAAGGAAAGCAACTTTTGATGCCATTTTAAATTAGTACAAAATAACAGATTTTACAATATCACAGACACCATCATATCAAGGTATGATTTATCAAACAAATCAAATATTTAAAAAGGGAACTTCAGAAATACTAAATGAGGAAAAAAAAGCAGAAGAAAAAAACTACTTATATTCAACATTCCAAAAATTCTTGAGAATCTGTGTAAAGATACCATGCCGCTCTTATATAGCCCAATTGATGACTGGATTTTCTTATCTGCCCCTTTAAAAATCTACGAATTTTAAAGCAAAAAATATCTTTTAAGAAAATAAAGCAAAAAAATATCTTTTAAGAAAATAAAGCAAAAAAATTTTCATCAAAATTGGACCCTACTCTCTTTTTCTAGATTAGTTTTTTCATTTTTGCAGAAAACTGCTTAGGGAACCAGAAATTGCTTCACAAATATATTCTAAAAATCTAATCTTGAAACCTCTTATTTTGCAAGAAAAACATATCCAAGAAGAACATAAAAATTATGTGTACTTTATAAATTTCAGTATAAAACCTCTGTTTAAAAACACTGAAATTGAACTAATATTAAAAAAAATGTGTTCTGAAGAAATGAATCATGTTAAAATTCATAATGTTGAATTTGAGAATATTTATGGTAAATATTTCTAATTTACCTTTTGTTTTTATTCTTTTCACTGTTGTCATATGAGTCCTTTTGTTTGTATTCTTTTCACTGTTGTCATATGAGTCCTTTTCATTCTCATCTTCATCTCAATTATTTCTTTACTTTGTTATGTTTTTTCATCTTTCTTATTAAAGTAAGTTTTTATAAATACAACTGTTTTTTTAGTTATTTCACATTTATGTAAGAGAAAAGTTTTCAGAATATTATGTTATATCTTTTTATTTCTAAACCATAAGTAATGACTAGAAAGAAAACTGAAGATTAAGAAAAGAAAATTAAATTCTCCAGAGTTTCATTTTTTTCTTAACTTTCTTTAAACAAGTAAGTCCACTTTGGTCATTAAGAATATTTGCATATTTTCTTCATTCAAGTTAGAGAATGCTGCAAATCATTTTGAATCCTTTTTTAAATTTTTTTTTCATGTTTCAGCAGTTATTTTAGAATTTTATTTTGCACTAAAAAATTAAAATTAAATAATATTTCCTATTACATGTTTCAAATTAGGTTGCACTTTGTCTATACACCGAAACTCTTGACCCTCTTAAACATGAAACAAAATTATAAAACATATTTCCTGTTTTGAAAGCTTTAAATTATTTATTTTTCAGATGGTGTAACCACAGATAGGAATGAATCGGCAACAAAAACAAATGAGACAAATGATGTTTTTACAGATGATAACAATAAAGTAACAAAACCAATTGTAAAAGGTATAAAATTGTAATAGCTAAATGGCAGGGCCTATTAAAGCATCCAAGAGGGTCAGGTCTCCTGAATAAAAGTGCTAAATCTGCTAAAAAGTGTCACTTTCACACTAATTCAACTTAAAAACAACCTTTTTGAAGAAAATTTTACTTTAAAAGTGCCCTTTCTCACAATTACCAGTACCTGCCCCTCATTTTTCAGGGTGCGACAAAATTGCTTATGTGAGAACTGCCATTTTTAGGGTTTTAGTAAGTGGAAAAAAGTAATGTCTTAAGTAACCAAAGAATGTTCAGTCAATTTGAAATAACTTCTTTATAATTAAAGGGATTCCGAGGTGACAAGACAAGTTAGGCTCAGATTAAAGAGCTTCAGAAATAAATATCAATCCTTTTTATTTCATGGAAAAAAACTCTTTTCGTTCTCAAGATATCCTAATTTTAAGTTTACAAATTAAGCAATCTTGGATAAACAAGAATGTCAAAAAAATTGAATCCATTCAATTTGACTTGAATCCAGATCTTTTCAATATTTTGGATAACTATGATATCACAAGTGTTC
>JAYJMI010703726.1:0-14020 GCA_036873855.1 Sarsia tubulosa
ATACACTAATCATCTATCCTCAGAAAAATCATTCTGTCGTATTGGTTCAAAGTATGTTTTAGTTATAGATTTTGTTAACTTTAAGTCAAAATAAATTCGGTCTTTCTTCGTTGCTTCAAAAACCGAAAATTTTATCCGAAAAAAGTGATCATGTTTTAGACACCATAATGAAGCCATTGTTTGATTTTAATTTGAAGTGTTACATTTCAAGCATTTAGTGTACCTGGTGTCTGTGCATTTAAGTTGCCCTTTAGGTTATTTAAACATTTTTCAATTTTTTATACTAATATGTAGCTACTGAGATTATCTTCTATTTGCCAATGTATGGTTTGATCATACTTATATCAAATGTGTCATAGCTATGCTGTATGTAATATGTATCTTAAACATATATCTAGGATATCATATAGATACGAGTACATACATAGCATGCAAAGGATAATGTAAATATGAAAATATTTTATTGGTGGGTTAATATAATGCCGAAACAACGAAGGTTGCAATGAATGATTTTTTAGAAGCTACTCCTTACAAAATCTTGTCAAAAATCCTACTTGTATCAAAAATCCAATAAAGCCATCAACTATAGACCTTATGTTAACAAATAAGTATAATAAAAGCTTTAGTCACAATTTGACAGTTGAAACTGGACTTTCGGATTTCCATAAAATGATAATTAGTTTTTCCAGAAAAATGGTTCTAAAATTATAAACTATAGAGACTATCGAAATTTTGATAACAGTATTTTCCATAAAAACCTTTCTAAAGAATTTAATGATTTAATTTAATGGCTCACTCAGTATTGCTCACTTGACGTATTGTTTATGGTTCAATTTTGCGCAGGAGGAGAAAAAGGGAATCTGTAGGAGGTAAACGCACGTTAAAAATGTTATCCCTACGCGGATATCACTTCGTACGCGTATTAGTTTTGACATTTTTATTTTTGATAACTTTTCCAAGTGAGCAGATGAAAATATGCACCATTTCAGCTCCTTTTAAATCTCCCTAGATTTACCAACGAAATTAAACCAAATAATGGGTAATAAAAAGTTACAAAAAAATGTTCAGTGAAATAGAAGATTTTTTTACGCAATGAAGAAGTCGGTAATTGATCTTTAATATTTTAAGAATCTAATTATAAGAAAGCCAGTAAAATCATTAATGGTAAAATATTTTTCGAAAAAAATCGTTGAAAACAAAAGTTATACAAGAATATAAAAAGCTTACCATAGAATATATAACTATACACTCCAGATACTTCAATGAAATCTGTGACATCTGAAAAGCAGTGACAATTACCATCGACAAATCTAGTGGCTGCTATGATTTTGCCTGCATCAGTAAGAGATTGGCACTTTGCAATACAACCTTGCATGTCAGGAAAATTATCAACATGGATATTATGGGTTGTAAATTTTCCAGGCCAATAATATTCTGACGATAAATCTAAATGTCAATGATACATGAAAGAAATTATATTATGGGAAGAAATCGTAAGAAAAGTTGAGAAAATTTCTATACATGCAAGCCTAGGACTTTAATGTGTTAAAATTATATAAATAGATATCTTTAGTTTAGCGTCGGTTTTTTATTTTTGTATGTAGCTTAGGCAATCACCTAGCTATTTTAGACCGACGCTTTCGGGTTTTGGCGTAACTAAGTGCTCCCATTAGAGCCTACGAAATCCGCTCTACCAGACAGCCGGAAGGAAGTGTATATTTAACTACACTATACTAGTTTTGTTAGACTACTTAAGTAGCTTTATAATTCCCTATGGTTATATGTCGGGAAGGATAACCCCGACACTGAAGTCCAGTGGTGGGACTTGAACACACCACCTTCGAACCGCGAAACAGATTCTTTAACAACTGGACCACAACCGCAAAGCCGGAAGCCTTGAAATTTTAAGAAATCACGTGTAAAGAGCGGTATAAACTACACGATTTGTTAAAATTTAAATTTTAAGCAGGTGGGATGAATTCATTTTAACGTTAAAAGTTAACTTGTTGCTGTAAAGATTTAAATTTTAGTTGCTAAAATTAAAAGTTACAGAATAATTAATGAGTTTAAAGGTCGATATACACATAAAAATTATCTTAAAATTTTGGCTTTAAGCAGGTGGGATGAAAAACGTTTTAACTAAAATTTTCAAATTTTTTAATTAAAACTATGAATTTTTTAGCAAAAATTTAACCTTTTCTAATAAAACCTCAATTTTTTGCAACCACGTGGAATATTTAATGAGAAAAAGATTTTTTTCAAATCAAACTGATTTGATATTAATAAAATCTTTTATGTCTTTTATAGATCAAAATTTATCGTCCCACCTGCTTAAAGTGAATTTTTGAAGAAAATTTTTATGTGTATACCGACTTTAAGAGATGAAAAAATATCAAACCTCCAGTTTTCAAGTTTTATAGATCAACTTCTAAAGTTCCGACAGTAGACTGAAGAAATTATCTACAGAATAGTGAAAGTTCATTCAAAATTTATTTTGAAAAAATAAAAAAAAATAAAAATAAGAAGAATAAGAGACGAGATGTTGACAAGTTGAGAAATAAAAAAAAATGATATGAGTTTATATATAATTTCGAAAAATAACGAAATTTAAAAGAGCCAACAAGAAAATTCAGTTCATTTAAAATGTTGTTATATGCTCCTTTCTCGTCCCTGTTTTTCAACCACTTCTTAACCAAAACTCTTCGATCTCTTCTTTTTTTTCTTTTGGTTTTTGATGACTACTGCACTGCACGCAACTACAGTCAGTAATAAAGTTTTTTCTTCTTCCAATAACAGCAACGAGAACAACATTGCCTTGTGTTGTTTTTATATTTCTCATATTTTAAAAAAAAATGCCACTTTTAGACAAAATTTTAAGGAAAATATTACGCTAAAAGTTTATTAAAATTAATTCATCCCACCTGCTTAAAATTTAAATTTTAAATAATAATAAATCTTTATCTGAATTTCAAACCAACATAAATAATTGGGTGCCTGAAAACTGCCCCTGTCGACTGTGCAAAAATTATGTTGCACAAGTTGAGTTTATTTAAGTTTTGTTCTAAGTTATTTTTGTATTTTTTAGTGTCAGTTGACATCAATTAGCTCTACTAGTTTAGTAGAATGATAGATTTAAGGAAAATATTACTCTAAATGTTTATTAAAATTAATTCATCCCACCTGCTTGAAATTTAAATTTTAACAAAATCGTGTAGTGTATACCGCTCTTAATACATAAACAAAGTCAAAAAACACAGAGATAAACGCTTCTATTCAGAAGAGTTATTTGAGATGAAAAGAGTTTGAAGTGTACACATTATATTTTGAGGCGCAAAATATATTCCAACGGTTCAACCTCGTTCCCAGAATAATTTTTCACAATAGAGGAAGGTGCTGAGCGGTCTTCTCATAGCGAAAATTTATTCTGGGAACGAGGTTGCCAACGGTTAGAAACCCGTTTTTGTTATAGAGGTTCTTTTGATACGAAAGTATTTTTAACTATAATATTCTGTAAAATACCGACATCCCTGTTATCAAGCCACAATTTAGGTGAAATCTAGCCTAAGGACCTAGCTCCTAATTAACTAGCACATCATTTAGGAACTTATTATCATTAAGTTTTGTTTGTTTATTTTTTATTGAAACGTTAATATAGGTTCAAAGAGTTTCCTCTTATCAAGCTTGAGAGACATAGTGATTTATTTCTTCAGTTGGATCTATTTTTCGTCCACCCTGTATATTGAATATAATTTTATATTTTTTATTATCTGTCTTTATTGAAATTTTCATACAGAAATATTATTTGCAACACTTTGTGATGTATAATTTTTGTGAAATACGTGATTTTTGCTTTGAATTTTTTCTGTTACAAGTCAAACTAACACCCTTCAAAATTTTGATGCTTTACTCAAAGTATTTCTCGTGATTGTAAAAACAGTAAAAACAAAAATAAAAGGTTAAAGTAAACTTACATTGTATGTAAAAAGAAAAAGTAACAGTAATTAAGAATAAATAATTACACATTCTTTTACATTTTAAAAATCAAACGTTTTAGAAGAATGATTTTCTTTGCAAAGTTGTTTTTCAAAATTTTCTTCTAAATACAGAAGACATTGGTTTTCCTGAATATAAAACTTTTAAATTTTTAATGTAACTGTAAAATTATTTTTGAATCAAATAATTTGTTTTTAATCCTAGTTACTTATGAAAAAGTATGTATGGAAAAGATAAATGAAATACTTATTTACTTTTCCGTGAATACACTTATTTACAAAGTCCACATTTTATAATACTTAAAAGGCTTTGTCTATTTAAAGTTTGCATAAAGGTAACACATTCGTAATACCTATTGTTTCAATGAAATTAGATCAGTCTATTCGAAATGGAATTTTAATTTGTAAACAAAGCGAAACACTTGGTTCTTATAGTTGCCTAGGAACAAGGGTGTGGTTTTCCATGCGTTAGCAAGACTCGGAGTATATAGTTACTACATAATTGTAGTTGGCTGCCGCTACTAGTTCACTCAATATCCGAGGATAAAGTAGTTTCCGTTAAATTCGTTAGTAACATTGTAGAATATATACTCTCATATTTCCAGACATTTTGATTGTAGATGATAATACACCTATTCTTACAATGAAAGTAGATCAATCTATTCGAAATGAAATTTTAATTTGTGAACAAATAGTAAATAGTATTACAATTAATCTTCTCCATAAGATGTTTAAAAACTCATTATAAAAACTTTTCTTTGACCCTTCCTGACAGCCAACTTGATTATAAAAATGGGATTTCTAGCATTAAAACTTAAGTACGTTTTTACCAAAACAACATGGCTGTTATATCTTAAATATAATCTAAAGATCGTCAAATCTTAAATCACATTATAAGTTTTATAAGAATAATAAATGTTTTCATTGACAAACTATCCTAAATATAAAGCAATGTTTTCAAAATGATCATTAGGTTGCTTAGTACAGGTTGTTTTCATTCTGCATATACTAGCCTGAAAGTTAGCTTACATCAAAGTTTTTTACTTGTTACTCCATCCCAAAACGTCGTACGCGTTTCACTCTTATATATTCTACAACTCCAACGTTAACGTTCAAATTTTTGCCAGCACTAAGGTTGACGTTGACATAAATTATGCTTAAGTAGATATTAAATGTTTCACTTTGTTCTATGTTTTAATTATTCTGTAGTATTTTGTCATTTTGTTACCGTTCCGATTACAACCGTAAAGTGTAACATTTTGCGACCTAAACTGAGGGGTCCATTAAATGAGGCTTATTAAAAAGGTTATTTAATGTAATAAAGCTCTCAAAATTGAGATCCTATCTGGGGACGAAATTCTCTCATAATGAGTAGAACGTTAACGTTAATCGATTTCACAGGGTTAACTCTGTAACGTGCTGTCACTTAAGATTCATATTGTAGATCTTCAACGACGTTTGTGAGAATCGTACCAGGGTCATAGCAGTGATAGTGTTTTTTATTAAGTTGTTATGGTTTACATAACAACATTTAAAGCGTTATGTAAACAAATAAAAATATTTTAACCTTTAGAGAATAATAGTGGAATAGATAATGGTATAAAAAACGATAAGCTTTTGCGATATTTGTATTCTAAGCCAGAGCGTAATTCATTAGGATGACATTTTAATTTTTAGTAAAAGTTCTCCAAAACATTAGCTAAGTTGCTTCTTTCTTGAAGTTGACATACTGCCCATAAACAGTTGCTGTTGTTAGATACTATACCTGTACTGAATATACAACTTTTTGAAAAAATACCTTAACGCATTGATCAACTAAAGGAGATGCGTAGCTATTACGTTTGAATATGTCTCTATGAGCTTCAATCTCTTCGAGAAGCTTTTCAAAGCTAGAAAAAATGGAATAGCATCTGAACAATAACTTGAAAAGTAAAGACTTTTTATAAGTTTCATTAATTAAACTCGGATAGTGCTTGCAAAACTTCACTATAAATAGGTTTTCTATAAAAAGATGTATTAAATTCATTGTTTTCGCTATTTCTGTAATAATATCTAAAAATGAAAGCGAATTATTTGATTCAGTTTTAGAAGTAAACTTTGTGCTAGCACGTTGATTATTCATGAAATGTTGGAACGATATTAGGTGTTTTTTTGATTTAAGAATATTAATATTCCTAAATAATTTTAAAAATGAAGCAACTTACCTTTTATGGGCTTTTACTTTATTGTAACATTAACTTTGTATTCAAATCCAATATCTCTCTATCAGACTCTCTTCAATTTTTTAATTTTAAGATGTCATCTCTAATCTAAAGATGTCATCCCTAATGAATTATGTTCTGGCTTAGTATTACTTTTGCAATCACTATTTTAAAATAAAAGCCTGCGAGCGTTTAGAGAAAACACCTTTTACTGAAAAAAGATTTGTTACACCAACGGTTATTTTGGCTTTTCCAGAAAACTTCACCCCCGAGAGATATTTTCACAGAAGTTTTGGCGCATTGACATATTTTGATTTTCTAAATGTTGATCATCTACAATTCTTCATAATATGTACGAAACTTTTCGAAATTCGTTTTTCCTTGACTAGAAACCAGCGATTGAAAATCACCCTGGATTCAGCTATTTTTGCATTTACAGCAGACTTTATCCACTGGGAGTATTTTCAAGATTGTTCTAACAAAAAAAATATTACACAGTATAAATAATCAACATAGTCTTGCTAAATATATTATGATAATCATATTTGTAATTTTGCGTAAATATTACGATTATCATATTTTTTTTCTACATTATACAAGTGCCGTTAATAATCAATGGCATAAAAATGAGTCTGCGCACAACTATCTATCCCAGAACAAGATCAGCAGGTGGTGTAAAGCATTGAAGAATATTTATTTCTGATATAAAAGACAAATAAAAGCTAATAAGAGTACATACAAGATTAAGAATTGTTATGTAAGGGAAATCAAAGCACTGTTCATTCTAACCTCAACAAATTTCATAATAATATATTTTAGATTTGAAACAAGCAAATGTCAAAATATTTCTTCATATTAAATATTTCTTCTGACATATTTCTTCGCATGGTTCATCAGTTAATATGTATATATCGCTAAAAAAATATGTCATCCAATAGGGTAAATGTTTTACCCTTATAGCAGGTGCCAAATACATTTTCACTTAAAGGTATAAATTACAAATTTTTTTGTCCAATCCATACCTGTAGTTGAGGGGAGCAATACGCATTACCCAATTTTTACTCTTATAACAGGTGCCGCATACATTTTCACGTAAAAGTATGAATATAAAAATTGGTTCATATTGATACCTACCTACCTCTATGCATGATTTCAAAGAAAAAAAATGAACCTGGGAGCAGTGGTACGCATTATCCCCTTATTTTCCTTTTTACCGTTATAGCCGTCATAGTTGCGCTTTATAAATGCCTACATTCATGCAAAATTCCAAATTTGAACAATCTTTCTCCTAGCAACCGTGACAAAATACTTTTTTACCTATTTGGGGTAACAACAGGTGCCGCAGACGTTTTCAAATAAAGGTATAAAAGAAAGGTTAGGTCCAACTAATACCTACCTCAATGCGAAATTTTAAGGAAAAATATTGATACTGAGGGCAGTGGTACACGTTACCCCTTTCTTACCCTTTTACCCTTATGACAGGTTCTTCAGAAATTTCATCATAAAATAAGATTTTCACAAGTTGCTTCCTATTGATGCCTACCTCCATGATAAATTTCCAAGAAAAACATTGACACTTTGGGTAGCAGTTTGCATTACCCAATTTTACTTTTTTATCCTTATAGCAGGTGCTCCAGACATATCTACTTAAAAGTATAAAAAGTAAAAGTTGGGTCCTGTATTTGGTACCTATCTTCATGCAAAATTGAAAAGAAAAAATGCAAGTTTGGAGCAGCAGTACGCATTACCCCATTTACCCTTTCACCCTATTATTTAGATAAAGCGTATTTTAGGTAAGCTTTTGTATTATTTGTAAATATACGACTATTTGTATGTTTTTAGTTGATACTCAAAACAATTCGTTTCAAATATTTAAAATTTTATAAGATAATGATAATTGTGCATAGACAATACGCAATAAGTCTACTTGGGTAAAAGGCATTTTAGGTACGCTTTTGTTACGGCTTTTTGTATGTTTATAATTCCTAAAACTGGTATTCAAAACAATAAAATTCAAATATTCAAGATCTTAGTAGGTAATTATAATTGAGTATAGACAATACAGGATTAAGTGTAATGCGCATTATGTCTAATACGTACGAAAACATATGGAGACAATGAAATTTTTCCGATATCTCCATATTTTAGTAATAAGTTCGAAACCGGCCACTTTCAGACTGTTAATAAGAACCTAGCTGCGCAGGTTAATTAAAATAAATATATACTTGATGATATACTTTCTTTGCACAACCAGAAGTAGTGTTGAAAGTTAAAATAGTTCAATCATCAATAAATCTTGACCAGCCATCCAGGTAGAAAGCTAGATGGTTTAGTCAGGTGTAGTGTAGTTGCGTGCATCTACAATTTTGCAGGTTGAAATGCAGAACTAAGTTGAGTCCGCTCTGCTACCCTCCATACACATAGCATTATCCTTGATGGCTATAAGAGGTTAAGTTGCTGTGCTCTATAATTGATCAGCTCCTTTGAAATATTTAAGTGTAAAACGTTTCGCCCTGGCTTTATGCACAAAATGTTTGTTTAAATTAAAATTAACTAAATTACTCAGAAGAGAGCCTAATATGTTATCAAATTCATAAACAACACTACGAAAGCAGTCAACGGAGCAAGAAAGAAATCGCTGTTCTAAGCCCTTTCTGTCATCGGAAAAGAGCTGTTCTTAGAGTTTTTATACTCTGGGAAACACTATCTGTTCCTAAGACATTTTAATTTTTTACCAGGAACTCCCACAAAAAAACTAAGAATAGTAAGACTCCTCGGAAACAACGTGTTCCAATCCAATTTTCTTGTCACCTTTTTAAAAAATGGAAACTGAAAACGGGAAAAGTCAGTTTAATCTAAATACTTATCTGTTCTAAGGAAGTTTATTTTCCTCTTCGCAAATTATGTGTTCTAGAGAATAACTTGAAACACCTAGAAGATTGCAGTCTAAATGGATTTAATAATGTCTGATAGTAATTTTTTGCTTAGAACACCTAACTTTATCAAAAATGTGTTACCTCAGATTTGCATACACTCTCCATAAGAAACCATAAATCCAGGCCTCCTAAGACCTTAGAACAGCTATTTAGTAAAATATCTTCGTTAAGTGCTTCTGACATTACAATTATAGGCACTTTCGTTATGCAAATGTAAAATAAAGAAATAAAATTGTTACTGACTTACTCTATACTGTAGATTTCTATTCACAAGTAACAACCTGATATTCATAATCTACGAGTTCCGAATTACGGGTTGAAACTTATATTACGAGTTGTGAGTTACGAGCTACATTTTTTTGAATTATCTTAAAGGTGCAAAAAAAATTGATAACATTAACAATAACAACAAGAACCAACTGCGTTGATTAAAGAATTACATTACAGTAATAAACACTTGTTCAAACTTTTAATTTTAAGGTACTGACATAATTTATAGTTAAAAAGGAAATATTTAAAGCTCCTGTGCTCCTGGTTTACTTTTGTTACGCCATTTAGTAGTTGTGTCTATTTTAGTTCATGCGTATTAGTCCTTAATTACTACATGGCTTTATCCCTTCCTTTACAGTGAATGTAATGATATGAAACAAAAAGACTATTCTTTAATGCCAGATAGTTGCAAATAAGGAGAGAAACAAGTAACTAAAATAATTTTATTCGTTATTTCATACAAATCTATTCGAATAACGGTATAAAACTAAATATAATTACATATGTGTAGCTATATTTACAGCTTCCTGCTAAAACAAAATATATCAATAAAAAACTTAGCTGCCTATAGGTAAGGTAGGGTAATGTAATAATAACAATATATCATATGTCAATCAAAATATATTATTTTCATTATCAACTAAAGCGATTATAAATTGCCCATTTTTTAGCTCCATTTTGAGTTCAAGTCGTACCAATTTTAAGTTTTAAGGGTACTTTCTCATCTAAAATCAATTTTGTGAAATCTATAATTGAAATTTATTTATATATTATAAAAAGCAGTTTGAAGTCAATAAAACAGCTGGAAATCAATTCATTTGATTTGGCAGATTAAAAATAAAATAAGTCCAAACTTTGTCAAAAAGCTCAATTACTTCTAGTTTTCCTTTGTTTAGCGGATTGGAAATCGAATTATCTCAAAAAATTCACATAGAAATAGGCTCAAATTTTCACAAGACACTACTAAAGGACTAATACTTAATTTCGCAAAGTTTTAATAGGGATTATTTTTTTTGCCAAAACACATGATTAGTTAAGTACCTTGATCTTATGGAATTTATTTTAATTTCTGTTCATTTTTTCTCTGTATATTTGATATATGCAGTTAGATATTAAATGTATTGGTAAGATGTATTTTAGATGTTTAAAGGGACTTACCCAGGTGTTTTAGCCAAAATGATTAATCCCTACTGAAACTTAAAATGAAAGATGATAATGTCAGTAACATTCTGTGAAAAATTTGAGCCATTTTCTATATGTAGTTTTTGAGATATTTATAGATAATTCAAAATTGGTAAACAAAAGAAATCAAGAAGCAAGTGAGGTTTTATTCAAAATTTAGAAGTCTTTCACTTTTAATCTGCTGAATCTCATGAGCAAATACTTACCAGAATGACTGGTCTCACACTGCTCTTCACAATACATCAAATTCAATATAGGTTTCACAAAATAGCTTCACCTGAGTAAGTCCCTCTAATACTAAATAAAAATGTCAAAAAAAAACAATTGATAGATAGACATTAGATCACATTTCACTTTCACTTATCCTGCAGAAAATAAGCAGTATTGAAGACAATGCAACTGTATACATATAGGGAATCATCAGTCATTCCATCGAATACAAACAAAATTCAAAAACATATGTATTAAAACTTTTGAATTGATCATGAAGCAAATGAGCAGAATTATAACAAAACTGAAGGACCATATATTATGTTTTGCTAAGCTCTATCATTTTACTAAAATTGTACCAAAACTGTAAGAAATATCAATTTCACACAAAAACTGGCTTTTGCACAAAAAACCTCAATTGCCCGCAAACAAGAATTTTTACATGACACTTATATACCTTTTGTCTCTAGCTTTGTGCAAAAAAATAAAATAAAAAAATAAAGGGATCTGGAGATATTTTTTAAAAAAAAAAATTTGGGGCAAATTTTGATCTTTTGACCCAAATTCTGGGTACTTTAAATAAATCCGAAATTCTTTTAAAGTATAACTTTTAGATTTTTCAAACCGATATTTTCTCCCGGTAAAAATTTGTTCTGCAGATTTAGTGCAGTTCAAGTTTTTATATCTCTATAATAATATTTTAAAAAAACCATTGCATAAAAAAGCGAAGTTTATTATCTCCACAATACAGCGCAACTATGAAATCTCAAAAAAAAAAATCTGCCGAACTCAAAAACACAACAAGATAACAAAATGGCCGTTTAACACGAGTGGAAAAAAGATCAGTTTGTTGGCAAAAGAATAATCATAAAGAAGGGAGAATACATATAAGTAAAAGAACATAGTTTTGTTGTTAATTTTAGAGCTGTTTTACGAAAATTGATGTCCTGCAAAAGTAGGCAAGGTAAGAAAAGAAGAAAACTTTACACTAAATTCAAAATTTTGACGAGATTTTTTACTTTATTTTGATTAATTCGAGCAACTATGATGTCAATTTTATTGTTTTCAGTAAGCACTATGATCCAACTATCCTGTGAAACAAATTTAAGTCCAGTTGATTCAATTCAAGGTATGAATTTAAGGATATTGAAAATAAAGTATTTTTTTTTCGAATTACCTATGGTGAATTTTTATTATTTTTCCGTAGAGAATTTCGGATTTACTTTAAAGGAAGAAACTAATACGGAAGAAACTTTTGTGTTTTACGAAATTCGCGAAACCGTAACTATGCATGTAAAACTGTAACTCTCCGAAAACCGTAATTCTCTGTAGCTGGAAAATCAAAGCCAAAAAATATATATTTTTATATAAATATTATAAAATATGAGAATCTTTGCTGAGAATAAACTTTGCTGAAACGATATATTTATCCTTTACTCGAAAGTTGCAAATCTAGTGGACTAAAAAATTTTATTTAAAAATATAAATATTACTTATATATACTTACTTCACGCTATAAATTTTTTTTATCTTCGCAAACTCTCGAATAACAGCTAATCGTCAAATTTTATCACTGTTAAAAAATCAACAAACTTTGCAGGTAAAGGTAAAGGCAAGGTAGTAAATAAAAAATAATTTGATTGTCATTATTACATATCGCATGCAAAACTTGATGAAGTATATTTTAAGCCGAGTATTCTAACCAAAATCTTCTGCTACCAATAGAAATTACATTCTTTTGTGACATAATTACAATAACTTGATTTCGTTCTACAGTAGACTTTACCCTTGACAACTATAAATTACATTATATGTTGTTGTTATACTGATCTGGTATTTGACCTGTATTTCTTCTTCAAAATATTCTAGCTTCCAGTTTAAACAACATTAATCAAGATCTTTCTTTATCATAGAATTAAATTAAATCAAATTCTTGTTTCGTGTTATCACCGTACGGTATACAGCACTGTTATGAGGAATTTTTATGATCAGAAAACTCAAAATTTTCATATTTTTTTGTGACGTTTGCATGGTTAACAGTAAAATCTTTAATACTTGCAAATTCAAATTTTCGAAATCATGATCTCGTAGCTGACAGAATTCCTTCGTTGTTCAACAAGTAACGCTCATAAATGCTATTTAATTTTCCCATCAAGTTTGCTCAATTATTTCTACATTTACAGCAACCAAGACAGCGGCAAGCAGGAAACATCTAACAAAAATAACAAGCAAATAAAATATCAATACCGCATAATTCTGTAGGGTAGTACGGTAGGTACTGTTGTGTACAAAAGCTAGTCTACAGTCTGTCTTTAGTTTTCATGATATTTGGACTACTGAGTCTGTGAGTAAAGTTCCCTCAACAAGGGCAATATGGCTGGCCGAGGGCTTGGTATAACTAAATGAGACTAAAGAAGCTGTATTTTTCAGAAATATGAAACTAACACACTAAATAAACGTAGCGCGCAATCAAATAGGATTACCAATGCTTTAAAAATACTTTACAAAAAATTTTGAAAGAGAGAGAATAGTAAGAGAGATTGCCAACTAAAAAACTAACTTGACACAGTTTTTGCAGATTCACATATCTACGTGTGGTTGGTCGAACTGAGCAGAAAAATTACTCTACACAATCATTTTTATTTTCGTAAGTTTGTCCGCAGTTAATTTCATGATTTATTTATTTTAAGTTGGATCACGGTCATTTTATTTTTAATGATGGTACCCCAAACCACTTATTGATAGACTGATTTAGTCGGATTTAAAGTAGAACCGGATCGCTGGCAACTCGGAAAATCCGAGTATTTATTTTAAATCTCGGTATTTATTTTTTAAACTCTGGGCCGTAATTCCGAAACCCGACTAAAACACTTTTACTGAGCGTTAAAGTAAAGTTGAAATGCTAGGTAACCAGGTTTAGAGGTTCAATCCTTGGGTGATAAACCTGGATGATACACTTCATTTACCATAACAATCATATAAAAAACATTGAGTTTTTTACAACAACAGCAAACAAAAGCAGTTTTTAAATACGGATGTACCATTTTTCATCAATTTAGGTAATATCTGTAGAAACAGTTGTTCAAGTGATTGAAGTTTAAAAGTTATTTTTCAAAAATTTAAAGGGGGAGAGCTATATGAGCCTAGGAACAAAAAAAAAATTATGTAAATATTTGTCGTAAGTTTTATTTATGTCCCTTGTTTTAAAATCTAACTTACTTTAAAATCA
>JAYJMI010703837.1:0-14018 GCA_036873855.1 Sarsia tubulosa
ATCTATCACGTGATAGCAACAATTTGTAAACATTGTGCATCACAACTGCAAACTAAAGTAAAATTAGAGGAGAATGAAGTGAAGAAGTTTTAGGTAAAAAAGATGCGGAAAATAAGATTTCTGTTAACTTTTAAAATTTCCGTTTTAAGAGAGAAAAAATGCGTCGCAAACCTTACTTTAGAACACTGCCGTGTTCGAAAGAATAATGTTTTTGTATTTTCAATCTGCAAATTCTTTGCATAACCAATTTCATGCTAAATGCGACGTGACTCCTGACGATTCATCTAGCTATGTAAATAAACGATTTTGATTTTCAAACTTCAGTTTTTGGTGTTTTACGTTGAAAAATAAAAAGTTACTGCTGAGTAATTCTTATATTGTATATTGTAAATTACAAAACTATATTTCATACAATTACGAATAAGGCCTTATACATCAATTTTGCTCACAAACGACAACGTCTTCTGACAATTTAATCCAATCAAATTGCGTAAAAACACTTACGAATATTATTTTGGTTCCAAAAAAAATAAAAATCGAAAACTTCTTTCTATTGAACACTCGGAACTACTTGGAATTGCGGGATAAGATTTAAACTGGTTAAACAAACTTTATATTAAACTTTCAATCGGCCAATTAAAATTTCTGAGGCAGTGCGTCTTTAATTAACCATAAGGAGGCGATTGGGTGGGAAGTTTTATCTAACGTTGTTTATAGCTGTAAACAAATCGAGGAAGATTTATAATATTTTTATACTCCTTTTTTCTAGCGCATGCGCTAATTTAGTCGCTATTTAGTGGAACCTTATAGAATCTATATTTATTCCAATCGAACTGAATTACGCATTGGGTTTTTGCTTCGGTTAAAAGAAAATGGCTTTATAAAAACGCAAGGATGTTTAAAAACACAAGGATGTCCAGTCAATACCTTGAATGTTGAACGTATTATAGGCTCAATAAAACAAAAAGGGAAAAACAAAGAAGAGCCAAAGAAACAAAGAAAATTATGATGGTAAAAGTAGTTTACACTAATCGTACTTCTAGCATTTTTTTTGCATGAAACAATTGAAACTCTTGAAATAATGGTTAAATGTTTCACGTTACATAAACAAAGCATAATAATTTTGTAACTTTAGACAGATGAAATTACTTGATTGTAATGTCATCAAAAAATTTCAAAATTTCAAGTTTTAATTAATCAAATACTTTTTTTATTGTCATTTAATCAATGTCTACTGTTTGACAGGATTAGCGAATCGAAAACTTTGTCTTTTTGCTTAAATAAAATTACATATATAATTTACTCTATGTATTTAACTACTAATACTGAAACGTTCAGAAATAAAATATTACCAACAGTTTACCAACTGAAAATTTAGCAGTGTCCTATAACTAATTCTGAAATATTTGTATTTCAAATTCACTAAAAAATTGAAACCAAGAAGCAATTGAGCTTTTTAACGAAATTTCGAAATATTTTACTTTCTGCTCAATAAGAGGAGCTGATATTTACTACATTGATTTACTTCTAACTACTCTTTTATCATACTAAATGTCAATATGTGTTTTACAAAAATGATCCCACTTGAAGTAGTTGTTTTATTAAAAGAAACCTAGAATTCTCTACGGAATAAAATTAGTTGGAAATTGGAAAATTCACACCAACGCAAATTCTAGGCTAGAGTGAACTACTCAACGTCTTCTGGTCCACTTAGGTCAAATACCTGTTTCAATTAGGTTAAACATCTGGTTCGCTCAGGCCAACCAATCTCGTTCACTTAGGACAAGCATTTGGTTCACTCAGGCCAACCAATCTCGTTGACTTAGCACAAACATTTGATTCACTTAGGTTAAACAATCTGGACCAATCTGCACTGATTTTATTTTTTGTTATATTTAGTTGAATTCTGTATCTGTAACATTGCAAACAAAATAAAAGTATTTATTTTTTTAGAAATCTCAAAATAGCATGCTGAAGTCCCTCCCTTAGTTCTAAAGTAGGCAGTCAATAGGAGGGAACGCATGTAAGGAAATGTCTTGATAAGCAATACAATATTTTTTTATGTTCTAAAAACAACATTTTATAAACCAAAATTTACGTCAATATCATATTCTGCATAGTTTACATAGTAATGCGAAAAACTAATCAAATATACAAGCTATGTTTTCAGCCAACGGTAAGAATTGTGTTCCAACTTAAAAGAATACTAATATACTAACTTTTTGACCGGTTAATTTTCTCTAACATTTTTACATATTGCGAAATTAGTATTTACGTAAATAGCATTGTCTTTCAAGATTTATATAATTAGTAACGAGCAAACAAACGACATTGTTATCTGTTATTACCAAATAAATAAATAAATAAATAAGCTTGTTTTTGACGTAATCTTTTATGTCGGCCTTTACTCCTTTACATTGTCATGTGTTTTTGGTCAATAATGTGGGATATAACAGCGAATATTTTATTCTTATTACACATTTTAAAGTTCTAATATCATATATATATAATTGATGTTTTCTTAGTTCTTTAATAAGAGTTCTTTAGTATCCAAGTTCATACCAAATTCGAGTTTTATTATGATTTTCGTCATTCAATAATCGAGTTCATTATTATTATTTGAGGATAATGTTTGAGTTTTATTGGTTAATATTGGTTACCAGTATCTCGCTGTCATCTTGTTTAGAGAAATGCAACAGAAGTGCTTTAGTGAATGAATACGTGACACCTAATAGTAAGTAAAGTTTACTAAGTTTAAGTTTAGTATACACGAAACAATGTTTTCGCCTTTTTAATGCTTTTAGATCGAATAATGTTTGGTCTATCATAGTTTTAGAGCCATAAACGACTGCTACATTAAACGTTTATACGGTGCGTTTTATAGTCACTAGCGTTAGTCCTATCATAAATTTAGATTCATTATAATTTTTTCTCTTTTACTTTTATAAGTTTTTTAAGATTATTTTATGCTGTACGTGACTTTATATCTACTATAGCTACTTTATAGTTTATAGCTACTAGCGTTTGCTGTATACTGCTTTTGTAAACTATTAGTTGTACTCTATTGTCTTGCTTTTCTTGTCAAAGAATCTTTGTTCATTATGACTTTATACCTATTGTGATTCCTTTATCATTACCTCAAATACATTCCTTTTTACGCTGTCGCCCCTTTATTCACCTCCGTAGCATATAAATCAGCGATTTTAAACTTTTTCTAATAATGGCATCTATAAAAAATGAATTACATATTCGGATTCTTCGTAAAGTCTAATCCTAGATACTATTTTATTAACTTTCAAAACTAGAAAAAATGTATAGCAGCTGAGTTGTTTTGTTAACCTTAACTAGGGGTGTTAAAAACGTTTTCACGGTCTATATATACAAATTTTCAAATATATATTTGAATTTGTTCGTTACTTAAGGTCCTCATGATTTTTCTTATTTCTGATTAACTAGCATTAGCTCCTTTATAAAATAACTCCTTATTGTAGTGTTTTGTCTGCTGACATGCATCTTTAATGCGTGATTATCTCTGTATGATATATCTTAGATATATTAATACTCTATTACCAAGATTTAGATCTTATCTACCTTCTGTATTTTAGTAACTTCCTTTTTTTAACTATAAATTAACATTGGAATTGGAATTAGAATTGTGTAACAAACTGCTGAATCTATTTTAGTTGAAATCGAATTAAAAAACTATATTTATAGGTTTTTCGAAATCTATAATAGAAAAAAGGTCTCCGGAGAAAAATGATCATTATCAAAACTCCATTTAATATTGTTATCAGTGTTATAAAAAACCAAGGAACTTACAAAACTAACTATTGTTTTTAAGCATTATTGCTTTTAAAAAAAATTGTCAATATTGAAATAACAATTAACCATTTACTCTATTCTTTATATATCTAGAAAGATTTAACAACTCCACTGAGCTTCAGTGTATATTAGAAAAAAACCAATCATCTTGCAACACATTCGGATTTGCCTTCATCAAAACACAAGAAAATAATCCATTGGTGTTAAAAGTTGGAGCGACAAGTCTTGGTGTACGTCAGCTGAATGGTAATCTATCTTATTGCTTTGACAGGTGCCTTGATTTTGATCGAGGTGTCTTGACTTTGATTTTTAAAAACGTGATTTTGTATTTTTCGGTTTTTATTAATCATGACTATATTACCAGAATGTGGAGAACAATCAAAAAATCTTTGTTTGCACAGTAAAAAGTGTGAAACATGCGAGCGTTGGATTGTTGGGGGATCTCATTTGGTCTATTATAGTGCTAAAACAACAACAACGAGTGTTATCAGAGCTTTATCAGTGGAAATCGACACAGAAACCACTCTGCCAATTTAAACACATTATTTCTATTTACACTTTTGTAAGAAATCCCTTTTTAATTAGTTTAAAATTAACGACAACACATTACACATCATGCTTCATTCTGTAGGATGTTGGGGCTATGTCTTGCAATTATACGATGGAGCGAATTTGATGAAGCAAATGTTTTATGGCTTTAATTCAAAGGTTAGATTTGAGTTTAGTGGTTCTAAGAGCTTTAACTGTTTTACATTATGCGACCTACAAGAATTAATAAAAAGTGACTTTAAAGTATGAGATATATAAGTGAGAATTAACAAAAGTAAGTCAAAGAAAGAAATGCACCAACTTGCTGATAATTCATAAATTACACGTTAGAAGAACAATTATCCAAATAAGCCTTCCAATTGCTGGTATATTTTTAAATATGAAACACTCCCAGGACATCTGTGCAGAATACAACATTTTTGTGAAAGAAAATTATGCTAGCTTTCATAATTTCTTAAACCGCTTCGACCAGGAATAATATAATAACGCCTATTTGAACCAAAGACTATTATCTTCTATTTTAATTTTTCTCTTCTCTATCCTATGTTAACATTTCAGAAGAAAGTGTTAATTCTTAGTTAAAGTTTATGAAGTTTATAAATTTTCGCAACATTATTAAGCATTTTGTTTTGGTCATAGGGAAAACATGCTGGTTAAGGCAATTACCCTGATTATCAGCCTGGGTTAAAAAACCTCGTGCAGTACCTTTTAGAGACACTTAAAGGATACTTTAGAGTGTTACAACACATTTTTATAAATTATAGTTTCGTAGATATAAGCTACATACACCTTGTATACAGTAAGGGCACACACGCTCTCTTTTTAACGAAATGCTCTCTTTTTAACGAAACGATTTATTTAAAAAAAAAAACCGGAGGAACTAAATCAGGCAATTCTAGTAGGTAAACCAGGAATTAAAAATAGTAGCTTTTAAGTAAATAGATACATTGAAATCTTTGTATGTATTTGCATCTTACACGTTGTGCATTAATATAATACAGGCCTACCTAATTACGTATTTTGTTTAGGAAAAAAAAGAATCGTTTTCATTCAATTGGAACATCAGTTTTAATGGAACGTATGGGACAAGATTGATAGGTTTTCCTTTAACCAAAGAAACAAAAGATTTAAATGCTTGGGTGCTTCCAAAGAGTAAGCTGTTGTTATTTGAAATCTACTATTCACAAAATATAAATGTTTTTATTTATGTTTTTTGATGCGCAAGTTATCGAAGTCTCTTATGCATGTAATTTGAAAAAAGTGGAGCTGTTTTACCTCTTTTATATTGGCTAATACTAAAGATCTATCAAACATAAGCATCTTGAAAATAATTCAACTTTTCTATCTGTAATTCCAAAGAAAATGATTTGTTTTTGACAGAAAAATCGTAAGTACATAGTGTTGCCTACGCATATTGCGTATGAAACCCAAAAGACATGATACATCCTGCTTCTTGTAGTATTACTATATTCATTAAAAAGGATTCATTAAAATTTTTCCATTGTAAAAACAAGAATGAAATTAATTATGCTATATCAAAATTTATTCTTACAGGTCCGTGTGAAATGAAAATTCAATTTTATGCAAAACGCTGTAAGTTGACACTTTTGCTTACAAAGACTTTCGCAGACATAAATTATACACTAAAATTGTTGCAACAACCTGTCACGGAAGGATCGTGTTTGTAAATGTTTGTCTAACTGAAAGCTTTGCGGCCATAACGTATTTGTAAATTGTTAGTACGTTGTGAATATTTCGAGAAGTAAGATCTTCTAATCATCAGGCTAACAAAGACTGTCTATATTAGCCGGAGGTTAAACGTCTGGAAATATTTTAAAAAGTAAAAAAGAGTAACTATTTTCGTGCATTAAATAAAGTTCTTATTTATCTGAACTAAACTCCTACATAATGTCACTTCCTTATATATATGTCCAACAAAACAAGCTTATTTGCTTCGCTTTAATGTTTTTCAATTTTCTTCTTAGTTTATTATAATCATGCAGATAACTGTGGAAAAGGTAGTTATTTAATTTTTAGATATGATACCTTCGTTTTACATAATATAACACAACTTATGTTTCCCTATAGGGAAAAAATTCATGGTTCTTCACGAATATATAAAAACGACATATTCAATTTTACATACTTTTGATAAAACCATATTTTTAAAAATGAAAAAAGTGTCCGCCGTTATTTGCGATCAGGCAGCATATATCGTAGTATTCTGACATTGTATAAATATACATATCTACTAAAATATCATGCTTTTTAACGCAACAATATATTCGTAAAAGATAAATACAAGGAATCAAATAAATCACTAATAGCTATAAATAATCTAAAGTTTAAGCGTATTACAGATTATAGATTTAATTTATTTTGTGTATTTTTTTTGCATGTCTAGTTCACCCCCATCCCTCTTTTGCAATTGTTTGTCGGGTTTACAAGCAGAATAAATATTTAAAGATGCTTTTTGTCTTTAGCTGATAACACAGACGTACTGAATGTTGCTGCTCAATTATGTGGAAGATACAAAGATGTTGAAAATGAAAAAGATGAAATAATTAGAAAAATGTTTAACGATGCGATTGAAGTAAAATTCTGCAACCTTAACTTTAAGCAAATGAATAAATCAAAACAAGTGGATATCATTTTATACTGTTCAGTTTCTGCTGGTATCGTCTTGGTTATCACATTCATTGGAATAGTTTTAGTTTACTTTTGCAAAATAAAAAGAAGATTAAACAATCGCCTTTCCAGATCTAGTCTAGAACACAATAATGGAAATAATTCATCAGACGAAATAAGTAATTTGTTGTTGTTTGTTGTTGTTTTTTAAAGAAACACTTAATTTTTTTGAAGAAACCTCAGGTCAAAACACTTAATTCGAGTGTACAAAGTATACAAATGATTATTCAAGTCTTTTGCTAGTCTAGTCTTCGCGAGTGTAGTTTTCCTTAAAGTGAATATACAAGGTACAATACAAGTGTACAAGTATACAAGTGGTATAAAAGGTAAGCAGAAAATGTGCAAATGCAATCACAGTGTCAGCAGTTGTAAATATCATCACTCAAATCATATGTTGTGTTGTGTTTATGCGTCTTTTGCTATCTAAACTATCTTTTGCTATATAATGTAGATTTTTGAAGTTTACTTTGTTCAAGAGTGTGCATATATTTGTCATTACGTCATTTCTTCTTCCTCTACTCACATAGACAACGGAAATATAAAAGTGATTATTCTTCATCGACCCGGATGTCAAGAACTAACACCATTTATCAAAAACTTTGAATCGTTGATCGATTCTTTTGACGTAGATGTTAAAACGCCATTCATTACGCAGGGTGAAACTGCAGAAGACTGGCAGCGAATTGAGAAGTTGATAATGCAAATCAATCACTCTGCACATGTTATTATTGTATGCACGTATCCTTGTAGAGGTTAGTAAGTACAAGGTTATTATTTGTTCGTGTTATGATACATGAACCAAACGGAATTATTGCCGTAAACTTTATAAATCGTTCGTGTTACTTTTACATGAACTCACTTCTTCTTATTTTAATTATTCACGGTTTTATGTTAGAAGATGGTGGAACTATATGTAATTCTTAACTTTTGTTATTATGAATATGAATATATATATTTGGTTTTTGGATCATCGATCCATAAACTTTAAAATAATGTACATGGTGTTACACAAAAAAACAAAAATATTTACAATCCTAAGCATCCATACATAATATAGAGAGTCTGTAATTTATATCAGTAAAGCAAAAAGATCTCAACTAAAATATGATTATGTAACCATAGTTTTGTGCTTCACGTTTCTGCCTCAACTGAAAAGCCTTTTTTACAAATTCTGCAAAAACGTTTACTGATTGTATAGATATCTTATTCAAAAAATCATATAGTTGTTCAAGGTTGTTAATCTTCTGTAATACTTTAATTTCCTTTTCTTGTATTTTTGAAAAGCAATCATTTCTTATGTTGCTATATATTGGACATTCTAAAAATTCACCCTCAATTTTATTCAGTTGGCATTGTTTACAAATTCGTTCCTCTATCTCGATTTTAAACCACTTTCCTGATACTGCTAATAGATTATGTGTACCAATTCTAAACTTAGTTAAGGCAATTTTCTTAGTCAATTTTTTTTAAGTTTAGATATGTTTCATATTCATACTCGTCTTTAAAATTTGTCAAAGTTTTATGTGTTCCAAATTTAAGAGTATGGAATTGTTCTTGAAGATAAGTATCCTTTACCCTTTTTAAAAATAGTTTTGTTTTGTTACGAAGAGCAGATGCTAATTCCTTACTTTTACATGCTTTTAATATATCTGTACCTAAATACGTTAAACCATACATATCAAGTTTCGTCTTAATAAAACTAACCCAACTAATGTCACCTTTTAATTCTTCCTGGAAAGCCTTATAAACGCAACGCTCTTTATCAACAAAGGTAAAACGTTGGAAATATTAAAAAGCTGTGTTTCAATATTAATATATATTGGATACCTCCTTAATTCTGCGACAGTTTTTATATTGTTAGAACGCTTAGTTACTCCTAGTATGTTTGCACATTGAAAGATGAAATTTTTCAATTTTTCTATCAAATATTTCTTTAATTTTTCTATCACCTCAAGCTTGACAAGCGTAAAGCATTATAGGTTTTATTATTACTTTATCAATGAGAGTTAAGTACGTTCTAACAGTTTTTTCGCTAGATTTTTGTAAATACCTTTGAACAGAAAACCATGCTTTCTTAGACTTATTTAATAAGTTCTCTATTCCTACTAGCATGCTTCCCGAAGTAGTAAAATTGAATCCTAGATATCCACAAAACATGTATATAAGAACTTTCCTTCCTTCATTATTTTCCGCACAATAGTTTTAAGCGTAAAAATATGATCAGTAGTTCTAAAATCTTTCCGAAAACCAGCTTGTCCTTTTGTAAGTAACTTTTTAGTTTCAAGATAATGTTCTATTCTTTTGTATAAAATTAGTCTAAAAAGTTTTCCTAAGCAACTAGTTAGTGTTATTCCTCTGTAATTATTTGGATCCTGTCTATCTCCATTTTTATATAAGGAACAAATAATACCGTGATTCCATGTACTTGGGTAGTGCCCAGGACCTAAAATTTTATTAAAAAGATTTTGTATACATGTTTTTGTATACATATATTTTGTATACATATCATTTCAGGGTTTATATTATCAATGCCTGGAGCCTTACCACTTTTTAATTTTTGAATAGCTTCTTCTATTTCTTCTTTTTCAATTTGTTTGTAAAGACTTTCAACTACAACTTCGGGAAAAACCTCATCGACTTTTTGGTGTGTCCTCTTGGTTTAGTAAACTTTTATAAGATTAAAAAGATCTTCTACAGAAGGGCCGTCATGTTAAATTTTTTCTCCGCTTCTTAATTTTTTTAAACCTTCCCAAAAAATTCTTAGAAGTTTTTGTTCCATATTTCTTTTGGCCTGCCTACATCTACTTTTATAGATTTTCTTTTTTCTTACAAAACTAGATATTAAAAATGGATTTTTCGGATTTCTACTTAAAGCTTTTGTTGTGTTTCTGAGATCTCTACGCATTTGTGAGCGCTCTTTTGTAAACCAGCTTTGGATTTTTGTAATTGTTTTCCTATTAGTTCTTTTTGTCCCTTTTTTTTTAAAGTCAAGTTAGCAGCAGTTTCGAAAGTCCTTCTATGTTCAATAAGTGCTTTTCAACATCGTTTAAAGATTCACACAATTTTCTAGAACTTTTTCAAATTTTGATAAATTTTCTTTATTTATGATGTATCTTTTAGGAGTCTCTGTCATACTTAACTCTTTCTTTTTTACACTGTGTTGATATATTTAGATTATCTAAAGAAATTTTTAGCAAAATTGGTTTGTGATCCGAAAGGAAATTTAGCTCCTTAACTCTTAAATAGTTTATTAAAGATGTTTTTGTCCAAATATTTTCGCTAGCTAATACCAAATCAACTGTACTACAACCTCTTTGGCTAATGTAAGTAAAATGTCCTTGATAATTTCCCCATGTCCTACCATTGAGAATTCTTAATTTTGTTGTAATGCATAAATCTATCAGTAATTTTCCAAAACTGTTAACACATATATCTTCGTTGTTTCTCTTCGTTGTAAAAGTATCTAATTCATAGTTTTGAGGATATGAAGTTTTGTTGTTAGTATTGATTTTAAGTCTCCGCATTTATCTACTAAGTTAACACATTTTAGGAGAACTTATCAAAACCCATCGTACTTTCGTTAATGTGTTAACTCAGATACGAGACGACAACGAATTCCATAAACGAAGAAAGAAATTTATACCAGTTTACTTAGAAGATTTTAAATTCGCATTTAACAAATCTCTCATACCGAAAGAATTCGTCGACGCGAAAGAAAACTTTCGTGGATTTGAAATACCGAAAGAAATTAAAAACCTTGGCAAATACATCAAAGCTCAAAATAAAACCGATAATGTTATAAAAGATAAAAGTAAATTTAAAACACTTTTACAATTGATGAAACATCAGTTAAAGAAGATATCCTTAATGGAACATAATAGTTGCCATCTACTGGAATGTGAGAAGGTAAGCAAAGTATTAACTTTAAGGATAGTGCCCCTTTACATACATGAGGGGTCGAAGGCATTTCCCCGGAAAGGCAACTATTCCCGAGGTTGAGAGAAGTAGCGTGTTATTTAAAAGTGTTAAGCAAAGGTGAAAGCAGAAAAAATAATCAAAAGAACATCTTCTTTTTGTGGGATAAAATTCCTATCATATTTTTAATAACCGCAGATATTCTTGAAAAGATCTACATATTGACATTTTCTGAGCATTTATATGTTATTTTTGACCCTGTTATTTTTTACTCTTGTAGTTGATGGTTTTAGATATTTTTAAGGCTTTTTTTAAGGTACATTTTGAGGTAATATTTTGCAAAAGAAGAAATGCTGTACAATCTTGAATGGATCTTCAATGATTTAGAAAAACATTTCTTAATAGGGACTCATTAACGAAGACGACCTACAAAGTGATATATTCCAATCTCAAGCATCCACCAGAGACGATTACATTTCAAACTGTTCTGAGTTCTGGAAACCAAGTGATTTCTTCGACGATCTCATCTTCACAAACATAGACACAACAGTGCAACAAACAACACGATGTGTTAAAACGCCGAGTATCTTAAAAACATCAAACAATAATTCGATAGATATGAATAAAAATGATATTGAAAATAACTTTTATGAAAAATATAAGTTTTTGGAAAGACATTTACAAAGCCAATTTTTAGACAAAACTGGTTCAAAGAAGAATTTAGTTTTTGCTAATAACAATGCTGCATTTATAAAGCAGGAAACGTCTCTATAATAAGAGATTAGAAATAGAGATAAATAAATTTGACTATATAAATATATCTGACAGGGAAGCTTTTGAATGAACAAACTTTGTGAATGAACCTAATTTCTGTTTCTTTTTTCTTTCGGTCAAGTTGAATTTCCCGTTTTCTCACTCTCTTCTTGTGATGTTGTCAAGTTTTAAACAAATAACATAAAACATAACTCTTTTACATTTTGATAATGGAAAAGATGATTACGAAAATGTAGCTCGAAATATAAATAGGTGTCTATACTTCATTAAAAAGCTTCATAAAATACTTATTTAAATTTTGTAAAATGAAAATCATTTTAAAAACAAATAAAGACTAAGTGTAAATAAACTGTAATTATATTTATATATCCCCTACTGCCCCTACTATCCCCTGCTCTTTTCACTGTCACGATAAAATTTAAACGTTTTTACCGTTCATACTAGCAGTTAATAAAATTTAAAATCAGAAAAATTATTTACAATAACATTCATTTTAAGGGCGTTATTGTTATTTGAGGTTCGCCGTTTACAATTTTGATTTACAGCCTGCCGGTGTCATTTATGCCCGATGTATAGCAAATTTTTACTTTCTTTTGAGAAAATTACTAATATGATATTTTTGTGATATTTACGGGCATAAGTACCTTTAAGTTCGCTAAACAATGTAAATCAAGAAGCAATTGAGCTTTTTCACAATGTTTAGAACTTTTGTACTTACGAACGGCTCGATTACAGGAGGAGAAAGTTACCATTTTGATTTACTTCTTACTACTCTTTTGGCATATGCTAATTCACAAAAAATCCTTCACTTGAAGTAGCACCTTTACAGGGACTTACTCAGGTGTTTTGATAAAAAAGATTAATCCCTACTAAAAGAGGAGCGTGCTGAGGAGTGGTCAACGTAATCAAAATGCCTACCCCAAAATCTTAGAAATTTTTGAAAACAGTTTTTTGGATATTTTCTTTCCAAAACATAAAACAGAGAGTTTTGAAGAAATTGCTTTCTTTACGTATATAATCAATTATAATGTATTTGATAAGATAACTGGATTAGTACTAGAATAAGAATACTTAAGTTTACTTTTATTATCAAAATATTAGAAAGGACTTGAGAAAAAGAATATAAATATCACGGCAATGAAAGCATATACTACTTTTTGAATAAAAAACACTTGCTGATAAATATAGTAATAAAGTTATTTTTTACCGCTTTAGCTATTGCTTTCCATAAACAATATCACTTTGCTTATTAGCAGAAATCATTTAAAAAGAAAATCAATTAAAAAGCCTATAAAAAATTCTCACTAAAGCTGCTCGCTTCGTCGAAAACCAAAACAAACTTTTCACTCAAACTATTTTGCAGAAAAATAAATAGGAAACATTGAATTTTTGTTGGTTCTGCGAAATACCACCCATATGGCTTTGTATTTAGTATGTAGCCCGCTGAATTAGCAATGGTAGTACATGTCAGAAAAAAACAGTAGGCGGTATATGATATTATAAGATATTATGCCCGCGTTTTGAATGTTATTGGATATATAGTGTCCGCTAAATTAGTAATAATAAATAGTAGTAGTAATAAAGAAAACCTGAACATCTTAACCTTAGAAAGGAGCGCATAGTAGCACGTGTTCTTGCATTGATACGCACTTTTCATAAAAGTAATGGTAAACAAATTGTATTTATTTTGCCTTTTCTAAAGGAAACTTACAACAGAACTAAATTAATGTGTTTTTAGTTACACGCGTGTAAACAAGTGCTTAATATGTTTAATTACATGTTTAATTCTCATGGTGTTCGGAGTTAGTTATAAAATACATTAAGTCTCTTTTCCGCTTACGCGGGTTCTTTCTTTAAAATTCAACATTTTGCTAAGAATGCTATCTTTGTTCATTTCTTGGTTATGCAGTTCTCTGCTTTCTTTTGTTAAAAGTATTTTTTGTATAAAAATTCATCCGATCATCATCATTTTTCAATATCCTAATAGATAGATCATACTGACTTTAGTAAAATCTGAAAATATCTTTCTACAATTCCTTTTTGTTCTCTAGTTAAGTAAGTTTATTTTACTGCCATTAAAAATACAATTAAAATCAACAAAAATAAATATAAAAAAGTAAAATTGCATAATAAGTTAAAAAATATAAATATAAAATCTCTAAAATATAAAATCTGACAAGAGGAAGGGGGTGACAGCAGGGATAACACAAAACAAGCCGAAAGGCCAGATTTCCATTGCGGTCCCTATTTCGCAGAAATCAAACGAGACA
>JAYJMI010703948.1:0-14016 GCA_036873855.1 Sarsia tubulosa
ACCAATATTATAGAAGTTTAAAAATTGTCAATTTTTCATGTCTAAAAAGCTGGACCCACGCCTTAGAGCACCTGAGTTCTTTCAAACTCTCCCATGTCATTTATCGCAATAAGATCGTCAATATACCGAAAAGCAGAAGTCAAACGTTTAGTGCCTAGAAAATCTGATTTACTTTTTTCTTTCATCCATTGCCATTTATAGAAAAACGGAAACAAGTTGGCAAAGAATGGAGCAGGATCAGATCCCATTGGAATACCTATAATTTGTTTTAAAATCAAGTCCCCTATTTCAAAGTAACAGTTCTGAATCAAGTAAGTCATAGCTTCTTTCAAATTATTTTTATCAAAGGTAAAAAGTTTAGAAGATTTACACCATCTAGCCAATCCAAAATTGTTAACAGATATTTTTCCTTGCGTCATTCCTTTAAAACTTAGAACCTCGATTAACTTATGATGGGGCAATTTAGTATAAAGAGTAGAAAAATCATATGTAGAAACTGTTTTGGCTCCATTTCTTAGATTTATTTTATTAATGGCCTCTAAAACAGGGCTGTTGTTTTGTATGACCCAAAACGAATTTACACCAGAATAAAACTTAGATTTTCTATGATAAGACTCAACTGTATTATAAATCAATCTGCTGATCATAGAAAAAGCTTATTGATCATCTGTCATTGGCTACTTGAAAATAAACCACAACATTTTTATCACTAATTTATTACTAACATTATCAGAGATTCAAGAAATTTTATATTCACCTGAAGAAAAAAGGACCTGCAAATACTACGATTAAATAACTTATTATTTAAACACTTCATGCTTATAAAACTAAATATACAACAACCTCCAAGTCTTAACAGAGAGAAAATTCTTCGGTATATATTACCATAGCTTAATGCGTCACTCATCTCAGCAATACAGAATAATCTCTGGCAGGGCATTGAATACAGAAAAGGAAGAAGCAATGTTCACCAAGTTAAAAATAGATACCAACTTAACCTCAAATTTCCACCCTGAAAATGAAATATCCAAAAAGAGCCCAAAAAGACAAAAGAGTCATATATACATGGTTTATACAAGAAAGGAAAGGTTTATTAAGAAAGGTTTATTAAGCTAAAAAAGAAAGCCAATGGAATACCATTATACCTTTTAAATGGTTAATTGAATGGCCCCACGATTACCAAACTTTGCTAGAACAACAATCTGATTTCTTATTAGAACAAAATGTCTGGTGGAGTGAAACTGCTGGAGGTATTGAATTCTTTGATGTTGAGAACAAAAAACATTCAACTATGAAAAGCATCATTTTCAAGCCTTCTCGATCAAAGATGAGGAACTACATTTATCCTCTTGCTGGCAGAAATGTTTAGAAAATAAAAACACTATCCCTGCTCATAAATATACTTCTTCAACAGTACTGGGGATAAGATGAATGAATATCTTCGATCATTAAAGCGATTTGAAAAAAGCGACTATAGCATAACAATAACAAACAATATCACAAATCAGACGACAACAGAACAGTCAACATCAATAACTAATGAACATACTACACCATCTTTCAACAATTCATTATTTTCAATTGACTCTCTGCATTCTTCATCTTTACCTACTTTATCAGAAGAAATACCATCAAATATAGAGGCGACTATTTTAAAAACAACTCCTGGTAAAACATTCAATATAAAAGAAAAAAGAGCAGTAACATCTACTCCCGTCATTAAAAAAATAATTAAAAAGAAAGAAAAATTAATCCAACTTGAAAGACAACCTGATAATACCATACCGGCATCACCGAAAAACAAGAACAGCACAAAGAAGTTTATTTATGTACTTGGAGAGAATGATTTAATTGTTAAATATAACAACTATCGAAATGAAATTAAAGACAAGACAAAAATATATAATTCTTTTACAAAAATTGAACATGAAAAAATTGTAGCTGCACTTCAGGTAAAACTTTCGCTCAAAAAAGATGTCTTATCGAAAGAATTACGAAATTTTGAAATAAATGCAATGAATGAAAATAAAACTATAAGTGTCATACCATCCAATGAAACTAATAAAGTTAAATATGACAGATGTTTAAAGAAGTTGCAATATATAGATAGTGTCATTAAGGAAATGGAAATTTTGTCAAAAAATTTCTATCCAGTATATAATTGTTTCAATTTAACGTACCATTTTTCTTTTGAACAATAAAACAAATTTAGACGTCAGTGTTAATTCAACTAATTATTGTTACTTGAAGTGCGACTTTCCAATTTCTTTAGGATTAAGTTTTTCCATAAAATAAATATTGCTGTATCCATTGAAGTTTTTTGAAACATTTTACAGTCCAGTATATATTGGTTTGGTTTGTCCTTTAAGGGTTATGTTATGAATCCCATGCTTCAATCTAAAAAAGAAAAATATATAGTTTCAAGTTTTATAAACATAACAGTACACAGCATTCAGTAATACCTTTTTGTTATTTATTTATTTGATATTTGTTTAAAGATATAAAGATCTTTTAAAGATTAAGACGATAGTTTTTTGTTTGCTTAAGAAAAAAAAGTTGTTCTCACTTGCGAAAATTCTTAATTGTAAAAATATAGTTTCTTACTAAAACCCAATTAAAAATCATAAAAATAATTATTTCTACAGCCATGGCAACCATAATTCGGAGAAGAAGAAGCGATGTTATTAAAACAAAAAGTTTATTTTGGTGTAGGCCAACTTTCAAAGTAATGATAAAAGTGAATATAATAATCACGTGTAAAAAAAGTTTCGTCAAAATGATAGAGGAAACCTGACAAAAATTCTTCAAATTTACATTATTTTTCATTTTCAAATTTTTATCTGTTTTAGTAAAAAGTCTGCTATAAAAATATTCTTTTTAATTTCTTTTATTTTCTTCAGTTTCGTATTAACCTTTTCTTATTTACTTTATAAAACAATACATGTGACGTATATTCCAATAGAAAAGACGATTAACACAAACAAAAATATCAAATTTTTTTTATATTTCGTTGCATTAATCGTGGAGGTTTTATCACAACCAACGCGACAATCACAGTTAAAAAACATGTCCTCACTACGATTATCACGATACAGTAGACAGATGTTTTTAATAGTGATAAACCTCAAGTGATTACCAGGATCTACTGTAGTTCCTTCATTTTGTAAAACACTATGCAAAAATAGTATGCGTTTCATGTGTAACAACTGAGTAGTTCAACATTATTTTAGATAAGAAATATTTTTGTTTCTGTAACGTATATTTGAACGTGAAGCAAACTTTAACAGACTTGACTTTTTAATCTATTGTACTATTGAACTGACATACATGATGTGAAGTTTGCATTTTATACTGAATACTAAATAACTTTCTTTTGTTTATTACAATAGACAGATTTCAAAGTGACATAGTTTGTTATGATTCCCTCCATAATTTATGAATTTAATAAGGTTATTTCTCTATAACCTTTGTCGCCCAAAAGTCACAAATTGCCTTGTCACAATTTAAAATAATTAGATCAAAGAAAAACACAAAACAGTAATTGGCTAGGGATTATATTTGTCACCATTAACGTGTATTAACGTGTAACGTATCTCTCTAATCCAGAAAAAGAGGGCAGGGCACTTTTGTGCTTTTTTTTCTCAAAAATAGCTTTTTTGCATAAACTTTGTATTGTAGAGCTACAGTACAGTAGTTTTTTTGGGGGCAGAGTCCAATCGATGGACCCTTTTTTTAGGCTAAATTACAGCTTGAGTAATAAAATGTATAATTTACGAAAATAATATAAGGTACATACACTACCCCAATACTATACAAGAAAAAGTTTTAAAGTTTAAAATTTCTAAAGTTTTATTTATTTCAACTTTTCACTTCATTAAATTAAAAATCGGTCTCGCTTTATTTTCGAGCGCATTTTTTTAATTCCGCCTTAAGTACACCGAGTAAAGGAGTAACTTTAGCTATTTTTAATTTATCAGGAAAAATGCTCTCTTTGAGAGAAGATTGGATAACTTTGTGTAACGGATTTTTTATATAGTCGTAACTACCAATAACAACGTTACAATCAATTTCGTCAAAACCTGCTGCTTTATTATTTTATTACGTTTTAATGATTTAAATGCGCTCTCAAATTCATCAAAACTTAGTTCGTTATTTTCAATCTCGTTTTCACTCCTTGCCAAATATTCTGTGAAACAATTGTTTACATTTGGAGTTTTTTCTGCAAGTTTTGGCAAAGACAGCTGGATTTGGATTTCTCGAGAAGCTTCAAATTGGAAAGGATCCTTACCATATGCAAATTTAGCTGAGGTAGTAGGCTCTGATTCTGAGGCAAGCACAGCACCTCAGGGAAAAAATAACTGGTATTAAAAACATAGGAAACACTTGCTACCTATCGTCAACCTTACAAGCTTTTCATTCTATTTCGTCACTTAAAACAAAGATATGCCAATCATTTCCAGTCCATTCCCCACTTTTAAAGGCTTTGCAACCTTAAGATGATGGACAAAAATCCACCAACACTTGCCACCAACTCTCCTTCGCAGAGGCACTTTTATATAAAAATTACATTTTTCGGAAAATCGAGAAAGCGGATAGTATTTTTTTTGAGATATTGAAATACGGAAATCACCTCTGCAGAATAATCTCTAGGATAGGGACAAAACTGACTTGGATTGGTCCAGTCAAATATCCTGCGTGTTTCTTAGAACTTTTTTAATGATTTATGTTCTTTACAAAATTTCTAAATTCTGTACAAATTTTCATGCTCAAATATTATCAAGAACAGATGTTATTTTGTATTTCATCATACAAATTATGACGGAAAGGTTGAAAAAATCAATAAGAAAAAAATCTTTTTAAAAAGCATTTTAATTTTTAGCTTAACTTTTTTATTTCTCCACTAAATTTGAAAATCAATACCATTTTTTAATACTTCTACTTCAGGTCAATCTGTTGGAAATATGTAGAGTTAAGAATTCTGCCTCGATATATCTATAAACGGTCGTTGAAACACAACAACAATAAAAATTATTTTTCATTCGATTTTCAACTAGATAAGATTATTAAAAGAATATAACAGAAAATAATAAAATAGTTGAAAAACTAATACACTTTCCCTTAGAAAAAAGAAAGATAGAAGTTTAGTTTTATAAAGTTATTTCTTATTTGGAAATGTTTTTACTTAGTAGGAAACTATAGCAAATCAAATACCCACTGAGTGCTTGTGTTGGTTGGAAAATATATCAGAATCGAATTATATTCAGAGCTATCTATTTGTAGAGCTACGGTCAAAGAATTCTTTGTAAAACATGCAAACTGATGCGAACGTATATAAAACTTCGTAACCTTTTCGTAGAAAGTTCATATTTTCACAAACAAATCTAACTAAGTTAATGTAATCGCTGCATCCAGAAAATCATATTATCTTTACATCTTCTAATAATATAGTTCATCACCTATCTAATGTTTTTGTGTTCATATAAATTTTTTCTATAAGCTGCTTTCTTATCGTCGTTCACTTCGAAATTTTTAAATAAACTTTTTTCGCTAAAGTTTGTTTATGTTTAAAGGGTCGAACTAAGTTAAAAACGGCAATATGTACCGAATTGTTTTTATGTTCGTTAGGCCAAAATTTAAAAAATATAGAAAGCGCGCTCTATTGTTTCATTGTTCCGTGAATTATTGTGCAGAGGTCGTCTTTGCCTTTCGTACTATATATACGACCTCTGCAGAGGAGAGTGCTTTCCACCTTTCTTTTTTTGTTGATCCATTAAATCATTTACTTCAAAAGGGCAATGCATTGTTTAGAGCAGGCCAACAACAAGATGCTCATGAAATCATCATGCACATATTCTCACAACTTAGTGCAAACACCATGGATAATATATTCAACAGTGAGGTGACTTCCACAATTTCATGCACTGTTTGTAATACTTCATCTCCGAGTAAGGAAATTCTTTCTGTTTTTCAACTCCCTTTAAAAAACACTCTTGAAGAATCATTTCGCCAGTTCAATACCGGCCATTACACATCTAAGAGGGTACTTCGAAACTCATGGTATGAGTACAATGACAGTGCTGTTATCAACATCAGTGAAAGTTAGGTAGTCGATGAGTCTGCCTATTTGTTGTTTTTCGAAAGTTGTTAACACAAAGAATGAAAAGAGTTCACGACTCTACTTGAGGGTTAATTATGTGCTAATAAAAATACAAAGAATGAAGACCAGTCTTTCCTTCTAAAATGCATACTTTACATACTTTCTTCAAAAGTATTTGATGGAAAAATCAACAAAAAACTCGAGTAATAAGTAGGGTCGTTAATCCCTTAAGACCGAAGCCCCTCTACTAAAATTATAGGCTGTTATAAAAATCTTGATACTAAAAGCTCTGTTGCAAAACAGAAAGCAATATTACAAGAACTGTAGATTGCTTTCTGCCTACAAGAGAACCCCAGCAAAAAAGTTTTACAACAGCTGATTCAAAAATCCTAACACTAGCTTTCTGTTGCACACATAACCCAATACAGCAAGAACTGTAGATTGGGTTCTGCATGCGAGAGAATGCCAATGCCAAGAACCTTGAAACAAGAACAATTTAAGGTTGGCTGTCATTTGCTAATCATCAGTACGATAGCCTCCATCGGAATTTTGGCCCCTTTAAACCGCAAATTCCGCTGGTGATGAAAAACCAGGATAAAGGTGGTGCCAGCAGTAACTGGAGGAAAGTGTGCACATCTCTTGTTACCACGAAAGCAAATGGCAGCCAACCAAATCTTGATTGGTTGTTGACTGGGGTTATAAGTTGGGTCGTCACATTCAAAGAAATGGAACAGTTCCTAATTCCCCTAGCCTGTAAATCCAAGATTAATTTAACAGTATAAAATAAAAATAATTTAACAGTAGTCAATTTCATAAAACGTCAATCATCGTCGGTCATCCATTTCAATGTAACCAATCAAACTTTACAAAGTAATTAAAAAATAGATGATGTCCTGATATTATAAACAAACTTTATCACAAGTTTGAAACACGTGTGTGCAATTTTTTTTGTTTAGCAAAAAATACAGGTATAATAAATTATAGATAAAATAAACGTTTACTATTATTAAAATTCATTTTATTAACATGGAATTTTTTTAAATCTCTTCTGTTTTGTATTTTTGTTTATTGTAAAGTTTGATTCGGAGATTCCCTCGTAAAACAACAAAGATTCTTATATTATAATCAGCCAATCAAAGTGCTTCGATCACTTTTCTGGTCGAGCTATATGAATTTTTTTAAGTGGAGATTTACTAGACTCTTATCTCGCATTATAAATATCAAAAATAAAAACTGGAGCGAGAAAGAGTTTAGCTGCACCACACTACCTTGCTGGATACTATAAGTATCATATTCTGACTAGGTGATGAGTGGGTTGGCCAACATTCAAAGATGCAACTAGTTGTCACACCCCTTGCAAAGCTTCTCACAACAAACTCAGGAGGAAGCGGGTACGTTAAACCCGAAAAGTAAGTGAGCAAAATTACTTTCCCTGCTTCAAAATGTTCTCAACAACTTTCAAAAAAAATCATGTATGATACTCATCTATGCGATGTAACTAGGCTACCTAATTTTAACTATGCCTTATAAAGTAAGTAAAAAGTAAAAAAAAGTAGTAACAATAATAACAGTATATTGCTTTATCTTTGACTTCAAGGATAGCATTGTCGTTACACATATACCACAAGTTATTACGAAGTGTGACAGATTTGTAATGGCCACTATTGAGACTACCAGTATCGTTTATTATTGCTTTGGGGGAGAAATTCCTAGTTAATTCCACTTCCTCATCTTTATATGGCAAAGAGAAACTTGTAAGTGGAAACTCAACAATATTTTTGTAATGATTTAGATGTAGACGAGACAGATGTTTGATAAGTTAAAAGTTAAGTTAAAACCTTCTTCGATAAACATGTTCCAACATGAATCCTAATACTGATAACTTTGAAAATTTTTCTTTTAATCCATTTAATGTCTCTGAGAGTAATTTTCGAGATTTTAATGATCCCAAAGAAAACTTTTATGAAGACATATCAAAGACTATTTTTGAGGAGGAAATTAAACCATTCTTATATGATATAAATGATGGAAAACAATGACAAGATTTAATATATCATTGAAATACTCGACTTTTCAGTCTTAAATAATTTATACTAGAGCTTAAGCAGCTCCATAAAGTGGGTTTAATACCTTTTACAGGAATTAAATATTGATGGTAATTGTTTAACTGAAGTTATAGGTAGGGTCGTCACTCCCTAAAGACCGAAGCCCCTCTACCTATGATACAAGTGCCATTTGCTGATCATCGGTACAGAAATACAAACATCTGTCTATTCTGCATTTGAATGCAAACTTTGAGGATTTTAAAATATTTTTAGTTGAAGCAGATTTTTCTTTTAATTGAATATGCTTAAGTGAGATGTGGCTTTCTGACAAAGGTTTTCGTGATAATTCTCAATATCATTTGCCTAATTATGAAGCAATTCATTTTGAACGGAAGGTGCGTAAGCGTGGTGGCGGGTTATTGATTTACATTAGGAATGATTTAATTTTCAAAGTGAGAAAAGAGTTGTGCATATCTAATGGCGATAGATGTCATATATGTCATTTCTTGTTGCTATAGACCGACAAATGGAAAAATAGCAAATTTTAGTACTTTTATGCAAAACATTTTTCAAACTGTTAACCATGAAAACAAGAACATTTTTATCGTCGGGGACTTTTGAATGCTTTAAAATATGAGACTGACAATGAAGTAAAATAATTTTATAATGAAGTTTTTCGTAGTGGAAGTGTACCTTTAATAAGTAAAGGAACTAGGGCAACGAGTTCTTCTGCAACATTAATAGATAATATTCTCACAAATTTATTATTTGACTCAACTTTAAAAAAAAGGGAACCATTTTCTTATTTTTGCTGCTATAAATACTTCTAAATAAAAAACAAATCGAAGCAAAACTATTATTCTAAATGAAAAAGAGTTGTAACCTTACTCATTGGATATTGTCCTTCCTCGAAGTATCGAGCAAGGGGGATTAGGAACTTTTCTATTTCTTTGGGTGTGACGACCCCACTTATAACCCCAGTCAACAATCAAGATGTCATTTGGCTGTCGTTTGCTTTGGTAGTAACAAGAGGTGTGCAGGTTCCTTGCGTTACTGCTGGGCCCACCTTCATCATGGTTTTTCATCACCCACGGAATATACGGTTTGTAAAAATTCAAGATGGCGACGTGATGCGGAAAAATTGCTGGAAGAATGTTAATTTTAAATCCACCTATATCTACTTCATAATAACTTAATCAAAGCTGAAATTTTAAACAAGTAATCACACAAAGCAAAGGTCATTGTTAATCTATTTATTTTTAATACAAATTCATCATTTATCATAATACAACCACGAAAACCTAATCTTCACTATGCCGCCTCCTAAAACTTCTACAAAAGTTAATAAAGACAAAAGTATTCCTCTAGTCTGAGTAGAGTATTCCTTCAGTCTGAGTTTTCGATTTCAGAAAGCCGTACGGGAATTTTTTTTACTGGAAAATAAACTCAGACTCCAGTCTAATGGCGATGAAATAGAAAAAATTAAACTAGGTAAAGTAGAACTAGAAAAGAAAGTCGTACATCTGCAGGATAGACATAGGAGAAACAACTTGAGGTTTGGTGGTTTTGAAGAAGAAGTAGATGAAGAAGCAAAATCAGAGAAGAAGGTAAAGAAGTTTGTGAAAGACGATCTTGGGATAGATAAAGAAATCGAAATAGGAAGAGCGCATAGAACAGGGTACAGAAATGATGGGAGACCTAGACAAATCATTGTGAAATTTTTGAATTATAAGGACAAAAATACGATCTTGGATAAGTATATTGAAAAAGAACTATGGAAAAAATACGTTGACGTTAACGAAGATTTCAGCAAGGAGACAGCATTAGTAAGAAAGAGACTTTTTGCATTAGCTAAATAACTTAAAGAAAATGGGAGGCAAGTAAAAGTTATTTATAATAAGTTGATTGATACAGTAAGTGGAGAGATTATTTCTCAGTAGCTTTTATAAAGATTTTGATTTTATTTCTTAACATAGCTAAAAATGGATCCAAACGATGAAGTTTTTGAGAATATTTCTTTTAATCCTTTTATTACTGAAGAGTTTATGAATGATGATCAAAGAGATCCTGATTCAAACTACTTCAATGATTTAAATTTTCAAAACTTTAATACAAATTATTATTATAAATATGAAATAAAAAATGCTCTAAGTGAATTACCAGCTACTGAGAATATCTGATCTTTCGATTTCTAATGGCGATATAGAATCTCTAACAATTGAAATTATAAATAGAAATTCAAAAAATATATTTCTCACCTGTTCTTATAGACAACCGAAAGGCGACACTAAGCATTTAAATGTTTTTCAAGACCTTTTTACTTTAAAGGCAAAAAATAAATACACTATGTGTAGTGAAGGATGTCTTACTGAACCTCTTAAACGTACAAAATTTTCTCAGTACTGTATCACTTTTCGTGGACCCCATCTATGGAATAAACTGATTATCAACGATATTGGTATTCTAAAAGAAACTGAACATTTTTTAACTTTTAGACATAAACTAAAAGAGAAACTTTTTTCTATTGAAAATATTTATGAGCACTTTTAAAATATTTAAACAACTTGACTTTAGTTTGAATGTCTTTTAAAAATCAACGTCTTATCTAAATTGCGATTTGAGTAGTCAAAACAGGTTCTCGGTGATAATATCAAATGATCTTCTTCCGAGATTTTCCTAGTAACCTAATCAATTTTTGAAAATCACATAAGATCTTATAAATATATATCAAGAAAATGTAGAATGTCATATTATATAAACATAGAAGTTGTAAATTTCTATATTGAAACGACTTATATATCTATCACGATATATCACGATTGTAAATTAAACGATTAGTTGACTGAAAATATATCAAACTAAACTAAACTAAACTTTCATCTTTGGCTTACATAACTACTGTACAAACAGTTGTTAAACTGATCTTAATATATTTGAAGAAAATTTTGTTATTATCTTAGCTATTTATTTTACTGAGTTTCAAATATAATATATAAGTGTATTTTAAGCTTACATAGTATATCAATATTTATTATGTTCAAATATATTTTACAGACATGATAGTATAGCTTTAGTTGATCTCTCTTTGAGCATTTTTATTTACACTTTGTTTATATAAATAGCTAAGTGTTTTGTTATGTTATACAGTATATATATTAGTATTTATTATGTTCAAAAATAGTTTACAAACATAATATATCTTTATAGTTGATCTCTCTTTTGAGCATTTTTTATTTACACTTTGTATATACATATAGCTAAGTGTTTTTTATGCTATACAGTATTATTAGTATTTATATGTTAAAGAAATATTTTACAGACTCCTTGATAATATTATCAAGGAGTCAGGATATACATTTTAAAAATATTAAAGCATAAGTACATCTGGTAGAAAATCGGTATATATTGTGAATGGCTTCTGAATACACCAAATATGAATACAGCAACGCGAATAATAAATGGCGAATAACTTCAATGCCAAAATTTACAACTTTTTGTATTATCAAATAACTGCCAATTACGAATACTCACTAAGGCGGATTTAAGTTTCAAAGAGTTCAATGCATCAGAGACGCCTTTGAGGGACCCTGAAAGTGAGGACTATAGTAAACGTTTATCCTATATTTAATATGAAATGTATTTTTTTTTTAATTTTTGTATGAAGAAAATTTTCAAACCTAACACTTAATAGGAGTCGTAACACTTCATTATCGAATATTTATAACCTAATCTAATATTAGAGTAGGAGTCGTAACACTTCATTCTCGAATATTTATAATCTAATCTAATATTAGAGACTCCAAAGATAATCATGTCAGCAATGCAGGAGTTGACCTTTCTTGTGGTCAGTGATCCATGAAGTTGAAAATGCTGAACAGCGAGTCGAACATCTGAACGTCATGGGTCACACTCAATTTAATAGAGCTGGTCTTGGTTTCACTCCATCCATGCCAATACCTCACAAATGAACTTCTGAATACCGTAAGTATATAACTGCATCTATTTTAAAATCTGAAGATGAGAAACGTTCAAGCTGTCCAGTTGTCTGTCCAAGGACAGTAGACCAAATGGCAAAATTATATCACTTCAGATTTTTCATGGAAAGCTCTATGGGCTGTTCCACCAGCATTAACGCTATTTTGTATTGGCACAACTTTTAGGTCTATCTGCTTCCAAGTGATGTTCACTTTGTTCTTCACTATCATGTTATCAGGTCGCAGTTTCTCTTTAAAAAACGGTAGATATCTTTCGACATAATCAGGTACTTAAAGAAATAGTCGAAGCTCTGAGAGAGTTCTTAAGTACCAAAGATCCACCCACAAAGTTGAAAATTCACAAAGTTAAGTTTGTCAAGAAAGGCCATCGGCAAAAGCTTCGTACCAGTTAAACACCTATCACTGGCATTTTACATCCGGAAAGTGACTGGCAGCTTCTTGCTGATCTTGATGGAAAACTTATCTTGCCCCCACATAACGCTGATACATCAAAAAGACCTGATATAGTTCACTGATCTGATGAGATGTATAGAGTACTCATTTTGGAGTTAACTTGTCCTTCCCAGCGGGCACATGAACGTTATTTCAACGTTGAATAAACGTTATTTGACAACATTGCTGGACGTTGAAAAAACTTTCGAGTTTATGTTGCATATGAAAGTTTTCATAACGTTTTTTAGCGACATTGAAGAAACGTCAGAAATCAATGTTGTTTCAATGTCATTTCCAACCAGTGTCGCAACAACAACGTTGAACAGACGTAGTGTAAACGTTGCTTTGAAGTTTGTTGCAATTACTACGTTTATTAAACATTGATACCACGTAGTCTCTGACATAAATTCGGAATATTTTGTGCGATAATTTGCTTCGATATTCATCGAAAAGATCTGATACGCATAAAAAATGTTAGCCATTTGAGACTGAATGAGTCTTTTTAAAAATGAATTATTTTGTTTGAAATTAGTTAGGAGCAGAAAAAGAAATGAAACTATTTTTAAAATAAAAAATATATTGTCACTTTTCAAACATGCGTATCGTATGTACAGTAAAATATTATAAATATTAGAATAAAATGCAAGACTTTAAATATATACACCATGTCGTGTGTATAATAAATAGTATAAATACACCGTTGTCTCAGTTCAGTTCTTACAATTACACATTATTCCTATGAAACAAAGCGTCAAATGTTTTGATGAATTCACCGTGAATAATTATGATAGATTAGACTAATAAATAGTTATATTTTTCGTTGCTTTTCGACTTTAAGTCATCTTCGGTACGTTAAATTTGGGGGTTAAACCTCACTTATATCTTATATTAATGTAAAACAAAATTTTAATTGCCTTTTAAAAGACTTTAAAAGATTTTAAAAGACCAATGTTAACATTTAGTCTAGCAGATGACAAGCAAAAATCGACAATTTTGGCTCAACTCTGGGGACCAAACCAAACCACTTTAGAAAGTTACTATAGCCATAGGAGCTTCAAAAAAATTATGATGGACATCATGAATCGGTAGCTTAAGTGGTATATGGCCCTTTTACCGGCATACGTCACAAATTTAAAAAAAAAAAAAAAAAAAAAAAAAAAATTAAAAATGTATTTTCTTGCAAATTTTTTAGTAATGAACGTCTGCAATTTTGTGGAATTACAAGTTATAAAAAAACATAACAAATTTATCTGAAATAACCATATCATGACGTCATAAAATGATCACGTCATAATATTTTTTCGAAAAAAATACCTTTTTTAAGGTTCTTTGCATACATTTGTTTTATATGATATTGTTCGATTTATTATAGTAGTTCCATGGATTTATTAATGAAAGTTTCTATAATAGATATGTAATTAGTTCAGATATATAATTAGTTTACTAT
>JAYJMI010704059.1:0-14006 GCA_036873855.1 Sarsia tubulosa
GCAACTTTTGCACAATTTGAAAGGAATTAAAGGAACATTAAAGGAATTTACGGTATGGCTTTTCTCAAACTGAGTATGGAAAAAGATAAACTGATATTGTAGGCTACATGTGAATATATATTATTTATCGTATAATTTATGCAATTAATGTACTTTTAGTGGTATTATAATACACCTATTTACCGTAAGGAATCCGCCATTATGATTTTTTTTATTAATAATTTATATACAAAACAAATGACAAGTTTGGATTCCTCGTCGAAAAATAAGATATGCAATAATATGTGCAAATTTTCGTTATTTTTTAATCGCTAGAAAACAAGTTATGAAAATTTACAAATATATATTTAGGGGGTAAAAAGAGACTGGTAACTATTAAGAGGGGCAAAAAAAGTTCTTATAAGAGATTTGACCGTAATTTTGTGAAAATTAGACCTCTGTAATTTTTGCTCTGATTGTCTAAAACTAATAAAATTTTGTGAGTAAACATATTTTTTACGAGGATTTCAAATATCGAAATTTAAGTTTGAAAATCTATAATGGCGGATGCTTACAGTAAATAGGTGTATTAGCATTGCAATTAATAATTTGTTTATCAGAATTACCATTTCTAAACTTCTATTTTCTTAATTACAGCAATTAGTAAGTAAAACTGATAATTAACCAAACTAGAATAACTTGTTTATCGATGGTGTCATTTCAACAAAAATCTTTAATTAAAAAATAAATAGTTCTATGTTGAGACTTAGGCACAAAGCTCCTGTTCCACGTTATTAAGGCTTTTTCATTTTATTCCTAGGTTCCTAGTGTTTTCACTTGTTTTCACTTTTATCAAACATTAAATACTTACTAAATGCTAGTGGTTATAATCAGAAAAATCTTACAAAATCCTTGTACGTCCGTGACTGTAGACTATTTTAGACCTACTATTTTTCTATAGTTTCTTCTATTATTTCTCACTAAATCTACTTTATATTCCCATCTTTATAGTGGAGTGGAATTACGCAAAATAACAATATAACATTTCATAGCCATATTTAAAAGAAAGTGACTACCTACAATCTACTCAATAACTTTTTATAAAATCGTATCATTTGTTGGATTTGGGATATTACTTTTAGAGGACAAAATTTTAGTTTACAATATTAGGTTGATGACTCAGCAGTTATTTGCACATATTTAATCTGCTTTGTTGAATTCCATTTGTCATCATTTCATTCAGTCCAATGCAATGTAATAATTCGTTTCAAGCATTAAAGCCGTTTTAAATTTCATTTCCAAAGTAGATATGAAGATCTCTTTTCACAACGTAGTTAAGGGTGGAAAGTTAAATATTGATCAATTTAATAGTGATAGAAACTACCTAATTATTCTAATGTATTTATTTTCAAAAAGCTATATTTATCCAAATATAGAAAATTCCGGCAATGATTTTGTTTTTCATAACTCAAAATGGCGTATTTTTAAAAGCAAATTTTAGAATTACTTATTCGATCGGGGCATAGCGGGGGTTACACTTCAGAGGCTCTTAATACTTTATTTATGTCCTTAATATAGTCCTTTAACAGGAATGTTGGTCGTTTATCTCCCAAAATATTTATTTTGACTATAAATATAGAAAAAGTTGTTGATCACAACCATTTTCTCCCAATTTTAAATAAAAATACAGATTGCGTCCGAAATAAATATGTTGTGAGATAAACGACCAACATTTCATATAAAGGACTAAATTATGGACGAAAATAAAGTAACACTCTGTTCTTAACTTTGACCCCCGTCATGCCCCGATCACATTAGTAAATTCGAAAAATTACTTTCGAAACTCCACCATTTTGAGATATTGACAAAAAATGAAATCCTAAAATACTTTTTTTTGGTAGTAAAAATCTTTTTGAAGTTTTATACATACCAAAAATTATCCGGAACAATAAAAATTTCGCTAAATTTCATGTGCAATTCATTTACCAAAAATGTAGTCAAACTATATGCGTATTCGGCCTTAACTCCATTGAGTTGGTATTTCTTCAAATATTTTTCTTGATATATATTATCTATATTAGTTTTATAGAGATCGAAACCTAATTTCGTTTTACTATTAATAAAGAAACTAAACTATTATAAATGTTATCTTATAGAGATAAACAACCAACCAACAAATAAACTAACCATGGTTCTCTACCCAGGAGAACAGTGTTAACCAATTAACCAAATAACCAGTAATTAACCAAATAAAATGAGATAGTCTAAATTGATAATTTAATAAATTTCAAACTTTTTATCTTACCAAATGATAGAAATCCATTCAGAACACGTGTTTATCATAAGTTTAAATTTTTTAAATATAAATATTAGAAATAACTAAGAATTCTTCCAATGGTTAATTCAAGTTTCTGAATCTACTTTATAGATATCGAAATGTTAATAATTAAAACTTTAATAAACTTCCTTATACATCACGAAAGTTTTACAGTTTTTGTAGACTCGATAAGCAGTTTCTTAAAAATTGTTTTCGAAAACATGCGACAAAAGCTGACGAAAATACACCTATTTACTCTAAGGATCCGCCATTTTGAACTTTTTTATTAATAATGAATACAATATTCGGATTCCTCGTCGAAAAATAAGCTTATTTACAAATTTTCATTATTTTTTGACGACTGGAAAAAAAGCTATAGGAATTTTAAAAAATTGTATTTAGGGAGGTAAAAAGAGCCTGGACACTATTTAGAGGGGTAAAAATCATTTTTACATTCAATTGTAGCCAAAAATCCATATTTGTAACTTTTGTTCTAATTGTTAAGAAGTGATGAATTTTTTCGTGTAGGCTTATTTTTCGACGAGGATTTCAAATAAATACTTCATTTTTTCTGAAATTTAAGTTTTAAAATCCATAATGGCGGCTGGCTTATGACAAATAGGTGCATTGGGGAAACGGGCGACCTTTTAAAAACACGGATATCATTAAAATCAGCTCAACAGTTTTTGGAGCCATATAAAATCTATCTAGTTTAAGTTATTTGAAATGGGCTGAAAAGTTTAGAAAATCCTTCAACTTAATTCTAAAAAAGCTTGACTTACTGTAATTACTTTGTTTTGGTGTTGGTTGCTCACAATTACGTCATTGTTTGTTTGTTATTATGTCTAATGGAGTACTAAAACCTTTTTAAATATATGAATTTATCTACGTTGAGATATTATAGGTTCTCTTCGATAAGTAGACGAAATCTAGCCTCAAATCGATCTCAAGTTGTCAAAGTATATTTATTTTATAAATAGCAGATCATCAGAAATATTGTAGTTTCTAAAGATAACTATTAACTTCACTTTTTCTTGTTAACTTTCTCTTAAGTCTATGATTACACTAGCAACATGCATAACCAAAAGCGAAAGTTCTAATAGCCTCTAAATGCCGTTCGTTATAAAACATACATCTACAATCATGATATAAAGTTATTGACATATTTTATATTTTTACAATTTTAGGCGAAACTTTTATACACATCATTTCAATGGGTTTTCGACTTTAATTGGAAAAACGAAAGTCACTAAGTACCTGGAAGACTGGGGACCAGGTGACTGGAAGACTGGGCATGACTTAAATTTGGTTAAAATTTTTTCGAAAATTTTATTCCTCCTATTTTCCGAACCAGTAATTTCTATAACTGATAAAACGTTATTATGAACTTATGCTGAAATGATAGAAAATTTCTATGAAATCTCCAGTTTTTAGCTTCTTTTATTGAAATATTGTTAACTTTAATGATTTGAGATTGATTAAGTAACACATTCAGTGGTTTTCTTTGACTACAGTTAGTTTAAAGGTACTTACTCGCGTAAATTTTTTTTATGAAATCTATTTTAAAATTTATCTTTTACAAAGAGCTGTGTATGTAGTGTTCTCCCGCAATGGACGTTCATTCCGTTAATAAAAGGAGACTTTTTTTGCTTTTTACAAAATTTTTCTTTGTGAGAATTTTCAAACTCTTGCACTCATTCAAAACGGTCGAGAAGTTTAGTTAAACAACTTGAATCTTCGAAAGATTACCTTCAACATCGCTCAAAAGTATAATAGAAAAGAAAAATTTATTATCAACCCCGGCCAATCGCAAACTTCAATCAATGCTCAAGGTCTACTACTAAACGAAATTATAGTGGTACCAGAAACTACTTGGAATACCAATTATTGAACATAATAATTAATTACAAGGAGAATGTATGCGTGTTGTCGTAAATAGGATAATATTTAGGGAAAGAAAGACGAAGGTAGCAAACGTTTCTGTAATTTATACACATCATGTAAAACTATTTACGAAATAGATGTTTAATAATAATAACAAAAAGAGCAGTTGGAAGTCAATGAATCGGCTAAAAATTACTTCATTTGATTCAGCTGATTAAAATTAAAATGACTCTAAACTTAAAAAGCTCAATTTGCTTCTTGGTTTCTTTTGTATAGCGGATTTTAAATTCAAATATCTCAAAAACCACACATATAATAAGGCTCAATTTTGTACAGGATACTACTGAAGTGGAAATCTTTCAGTTCACGAGGGTAGTTTTTTTTGGGCAAACAGATGTGTAAGTACATTTAATCAATTTTTCACACCAATAATTTTTTTTGGAAATTGAGCCTCTTTTGATATAATTTTACAAATACAAGGGAAAGGACCATTAAGTATTTCTTTAGACAATTCAATAAACATGTAAAAAGGAAATAGTTTTAAAGGGGCGTAAATAAAGGGGTGTAAATATATAATTTGTGTATTGTAATGAAGCAATTTAAATTCCAAGAGAGTATATCTAAAGTAAAGATTGCTTGTGATTAACAATATCAAATAATAACAAGAAGCACAAGTGCTTTAAACCTTCGCCTTCTGTCAAACTACTTGATGGTTATTTTCAGAGTTTATTAAATTTTTGCATTAACCAATCAGATTTCAGTAAAGTATGACGTCTTTACAGCCTAGATACTGTTTTGTAATTTAGAGGGTATTAATGTTTACTTTTATCAAAAGTTTATTTCAATATAATATTTTATGATGTTATTTGGTTTGAAAGTTATTGCAATCTTATTATTAACCGATCAAGTTGAAGCACATAATGGCGTCATCAGATTTGAAAATTATTTGGAAAAACTAGGGAGTGTTTTACATACCAAATTTACATACGTATTTACATACAAAATTTTGTTTCGTAAAAAATTTATAAAAAACTTTTGAGCCGCTTTGCCAGGAAAAATTATCAAACTTTTTTCTGATTAAAAAGTTTGAAACTTTGTTTGTTTTTTATTATCATTAATGTCACATGTCTTACTATGGCCAATCGCTGCCCTATATTGGCCTATACTGACTTTATACAAAAAAATAAAATAAATAAATAAATAAAAAGAACACGAAACGATGGAACTATCGCTTACGATTACGCTATCGCGAAGGTTAATAAATAGTAAAAAAATAATCAAATACTTTAACCAAATTTGATTTTTAAACACACAATTTCCCCCCATATGGATAGTAAATAGAAAAAGTATAAAAAATCGTATAAAGTTTTGTAAAGACAAATTTAAAATGAGTAATTTAATATTGTCTCATATACTTCATAGTTTCTACATTCCTCGGAAGGTTATATTGTTAATAATTCTTTGCCGTCATTCATTTTTGCTGTTTCTTTATCCGTAGTTAAGAACGACAAAGCACAAAACAACAAACCCTGCATTTTTTTTCTTACCAACTAAATTCTAATAAGCAACTATCACAATATATTACTAACATATACTATTTCTACAAATATATACAAACAAAAACAACAACTTTTTATAAATATAAATCAATTTTTGCTTTACATAATTTTCATATCTTTTCAACAGATCATGGTTAATTAAAGGTATTTACAAGAAAATGATAGCGATTACTGATGGTCTTCCGTGCTTCTAACAACTCCTTATTATCACTAAGCCATTAAGTAATTACATTTCAAAAGATATTAAAGGTGCATTGCACCATGTTAAACATCGTACCACTTGTAAATTAAAGTTAAGTTAAAAAAGTAGACAACTTTAAGGATAAAAAACTTTCGTTTCAAGATGTTTTCGCAGAATTTATTTACGTCTGCATAAACTTTAAGACAAGTCGTTCTTTTAAATTTGGAAGTCGCAAAATACACTAATTTAGTAAAGGTCTGCAATAGTCTGGATTTATCTTCACGATTAAGATCACGAATTTTTATTTTCTTATATTTGTGAAATTTTAGCGTAATTTATTTACCAAGTAATGTACTAAATGGACTTGATTTAGCCGTTCTTATAAAAAAAAACTGTTCAGGAAAACTGGAATAGCTTACCAGGAGAACTTTATACGGATTATGGAAATCCTGTCAAATTTTGCGCGGCTCTACCAGTCTAGACCTAGTAGTAAAGCAACTTTCTTTGAGTAGTTTTTGTAAAAAAAATTTAAAATTCCCTCAACAATAGGAATCAAGACGCAATTGAGATTTTAACAAAGTTTGAGTTTATTTTACTTATGACCTGCTAAATACCAGAAAGTAAATGTTACCAGTTGGGTTTACTTTTAAGAACTCTTTTAACATAGTAAATTTCAATGTATGTTTCACAAAAATGATGTTGAAGTTGTACCCTTACAACAATTCAGCAATATAAACAGCTTAAATAATTATATCCATTAAACTTTAAAATAGAACAAGAGCATATTTTTTTGCCAAAATAAAGAGCATTTAATTCAACTTTTTCTTTAAAGTCAAAGTTTATATTCTGTTTCTAGTTATATTTTGTTAAAATTTAATTTCTTTTAGTTAAAAAAACACTAAATCATTTCATCATTGTGTAAATTTAGTTATACACCCCCCAAGAAAAAAATGTAAGAACACGGCCATTAAATGAAACTAGCTTAAATTTTTGAATATAAAATAACTTTTATTAACAAAAAAATTGTCATATAACTTTTCCATTATGATATTAAACTCAAAATTTATTAGAAAATTTAAGTTAACATAGCTATTCAAAGTTTGGACCTGTCTCTTTAACGATAGAAAATATTAGTAAATTATTGCTTTTATTCAATTAAGTTTTGTATACAAGTTAGAACGCAGGGAAATATGAGTCTTTAATACGCTGTCTATGTGATGTCTATATTTTCAAAGCATTATTATTATAACAAAAAGATTATAAAAATATATAAACACTGTAGAGTATGAAGCAATATTGATTGCTATTAATTGGATGTTTTCCTCTTATCTATACTTTAACTGAAATCATTTTTGTGAAAAGTATAATAAAACTTAATATTGTAAAATAAGCAGTACTAGTCATCATAATTAAAGTAATTGATTCCTATTAGCCCTAAAAACGACTTAGATCTTTTACTACTTTTAGTATTTACCTATTAGTCTTTCAATATTGATAAATTTTTCACACAATGTTTATTTCGCTAAATAAAATTTAAAAAAAAAAATTAAAAGCCATTTTAAATTTTACTGACGTCATTTTTTTATAAAATGTCATGAAAAATCTAAGAATCAAGGGCACAAATTATGTCGTCATCCAAAATATAATGACGTTAGCAAAAAAATTATTTGGTGATTTTGTAAGTATGCCAAGTGCTATGGTTATACCATTTATAGTTCCTGATATTTCAAGGGGTGCGGAATACGCCACCCACGTTCAAATTAAGGTTTAAAAAACCCGGTACAAATAGGGTTAAATCCTACTTTGAATATAGCTAAAAATATGGAGAAATAATATGGAGAAATAATATGGAGAAATAATATGGAGAAATGTCGAAAAATAAAACAACGTAATCAAACTTAAATGCCATTGTACACTTGTTTATTAATCCTTATTAATCAAGAACTTTCTCCAAAAGTAAAATAGATAAGAAATCCTGCAATCGAGGTTGACAAAATGGTGCAATTGTTTTAATTGAAACACTTACCTTTTTTAAAAAGAAGTAGAGTACTCAACCTCGTTCCCAGAATACTTTTCGCAAGAAACTGCAGAGAGACTCTCACCTACGGAAAATATAGTCTGGGAACAAGTTTGAGAATTTTTTTTTCGTTAATCTGCTTTTCGTTAAAAGCTTTCTACTTTTTAACAACTACAAAGAAAAATGAAAATATGTGACGTCATTAAAAGTTGTTCTAAACAGTATATTAAGTTGTTGTGATTACACATGATCTGTTTAATACCAGATTATCCCGATTATCCCTACTGAGATTTGTTTACTAGTTAAAGTTTAAAACTTATTATTTGTATGGTTTGAACATCACTTTTCCTCTCGCTTTATTACTCTCAAAACAATACTCGCCATATCATTTAAACATCGTTGAATTGTGTAAATATAAAGTACATTACAGCGTTAGAAAGTAAGAAAATAAGTAAAAACATATTCTAATAGAATATTCTAGAAATCTTAGAAAAGTTTGTAGCTTTATAAGCTTATCAAAGGAGAATAACTTATTAGGCAGGGCATATAGTCCTATCATCTAACATCTTGCCTAACTTGTGTTTTCTTTATTGATTCTTGTTTATGATAGTTAGAAGTACCAAAAACGCCCCGGAACCTTTTCTGAAAATGTCAGGGGGTCACGTTTTGATGACGTCAGACAAAAAAAATCCCAAATTTTGATTTTTTTTTTTTACACTAAAAGATGTAAAACTTACCTGTGATCCTTTTTTGTAATTAAAGTAATGTCTGAAAATGACCCAGTCTCGAGATATTGAAGATTAAAGTTTTATAATCCAGGGGGTAAAATTTTTAGTTAAGTTTATTTAGTTAAGTATATACACTATGGTTGGATTATATTTTCCTTCCTATTGTAATAGAGTTGTACAAAGATGTTCTTTACGACCACAATTTGCATTCTTATTCTTTTTATTATCAAAAAATATAGTTTCAGAAAACAGAGAAACTGTAACCTTATTAGTCATTAACTACCAATGATCTAATCAGGAGATAGAGGCTGTCTATTTCTAAATTCAACATGAATCTATACCATGTAGTGTGGTAAATAGATTCAAATCAAATCAAAACTAAAATGAAATTTTATATAATCTGTGTAGCTATAGTTTTGGTCAATGCTTTTACAAACAAAAAGAATGATGAGTTTTTCATTTTTTCTTTTAATTTAGAAATAAAGTGATTTTTCAGTCTATTGTTTGCAAACTTAACAATCCCAAATATGCTGTATAAATAATGTTTCAAAATATCGCAGTAACGATGTATCTTTTTTTTGAGAATAAATGTGTTGGTGAAATTATATTTTTTGATTAATAACTCTTAGTCGACTAGCGTTCTAAAAACATTTTTTTTAATATTTGATGCCGAAAAGATATATGAAACAACTGACATTTTCGGAATTGGAAGTTTCCATATAAAGTATTTGAAACAAGAAGCTTTTTCGAATTGTTTTGATTATATTATGTTTTATTCTGCTCATTTCAAAAGGTGAAGTTTATCAGCTTGAGCATAGTCACGTGATTTACTTCTAAACTGCTAACTAAATACACCAATTCAACATCGTTAACTTGAGCAACCTAATTAATTCTGTCCCCCCTAAACTATTTCCATTTTACTTGTTTATCGAATTGTCAAGAGAAATATGTAATGACGTGTTTATTGTTATAAAATAATTTTACAAAAAAGACTCGGAATAGTTTAGGGTACGGGTTACTAAGATTTCTATTTATAGTATCATGCTGAATTGGTGTATTTCAATAGACGTATTTCAAAGTGACAGAATGTTATAATTGCCTTGATAGTTTATGAATTTAATAAGGTTAATTCTTTATAATCTCTATCTCCCAAGAGACACAAAATGCCTATCCAAATTACGCACTTCAATGCCCTTTTTACATTTTGTCATTATTTTATGTATTTATATTATTTGAATTAAAGAAAAACACAAAACAATAATTGGCTAGGGATTATATTTGTCACTGTTTTATATAATAACGTCTATACAAAGCTTCACAAAAACGATCTTACTTTTAAACAGGGAATCTGAAATTTCTAAAACTTTGTAATTGTGCGGTATAAGTACTTCTGTTAGTAAAATCACATGATGCAATCAAATAAAGAAAGTTTCTATGTACAGTGTGTATTAAAAAGATCGCACTAAAGATTTGAAATCTAAATAACTTAAAATCCAGTTATCAAAATGAAATAAATTTTATATAGATGGATAGAGAAACATCCTAGCTTTCCGATAGAATTTTAATTTTCAAGCAAATGTCCTATTTGGAAGAGTTATTGCAAGATGCGTGACTTTTTCTCCTCATTAAATTTTTAAATGTCAATTATAAGATTTTAATTACATTCACGAGCGATATTGAAAAGAAAACACGAGATTGCAATTATTATAAATCGTCTTTTAATTACATTTCAAAAAAAATTAGAATTATTTTTTTACAAAAATATGTCTTACTCGAAACAATGAAAAAGGCAATGGTTAATGACTTGCACGAACCATTAAAGTTGCTATTTAATTGACATTTAAAATTTTAATGACTATAATTTATTGGAAAACCTTTATTATCTGGCTTCAACGTAAACATTTTCAAACAACTGATACATAATTAGAAAGGGCTTTGAATTATCTATACAGTCATATGAGTTAATTTTATTTTAAGAGAAATTAACTTATAAAAAAACTGCTTTGAATTCTTTAGTGCGTTCTTTTTGATACACCCTGTATATTCTTTTTTTATCGATAATGATTATTAATTAGACTTAATACTTAACAATTAATGCGACATACATTTCAATAATAAACTAATAGAATAAATAAAACATGGCGGAAAGGACAATATTTTTTTTGAACAAGAAAAACGACGACCCTTCTGTAAGTTTCGATCATCTTGTGTGTTTTCGAACTACGAAAATTAAATTCCGCGAAAAACATTTTTCTCCCTTTTTTACTAAAATCGCATCAACATGAACAATTAAATACTGTAGTTTCCACACTTATAGAGAAGGTCCATGGTCTCAATTGCGAGCTCTCTTTTTACTAACTTATTAGGGATTAGGCTGAATAACAGTATAAAAAGTAAAATGCAATAAAATACCCTTATTTACCGTAACGAATCCGCCATTTTATTTTTGGTTTATTTGCAAAATAAATGAGACAATGAGATTTTTCGTCAAAACAGCAACTTATTTACAAATTTTTATTGTTTTTTGATAACAGTAAAAATGTTATAGGAATTTAAAAAACATTTAGCGGAGTGAACGGTGGGTAAAAAAAGTTCTTTTAAGGGACTCGACGCTAAACTAAACAAATATTTCTTAGTCCACTTTCTTAGATATAGTACCTTTACGACAACACGCTTACTAAGATTCTATGGTTTTCTATGTACATGAACAAGATACGCTCTCAATCAAGCATCACAATTTCTTGGAAAGATTTATTCGTTACTAAATAAAACATTTATCACGCGCTTTGATATCCCAAAGTCCATTAGTTTCAGTTCCTGTGTAGGTATTTTTTGAGAGCGAACTAACTTTATAGAGGTAGACAGCGTCTAGACAGCGATGAAATTACTTTAATTTGTTAGTTGATTTCGTGATGTCATGTTTAGATATAAAATTTTATTTTGTGGTACATTTAGTCGGGTCAACTAATATAATTAACTCCATAGAATGTTTTTTTTTATACCAAAATAAACGAAGTTTATAAGTTTTACAGTCAAATTCATGTTAAATGAAAAATGTCTTTTCCAAATATCTTGGATTTTAAATATCGTGTTCAATGCACCTCTTTAGCGTAAGCATCCGCAATTACGGATTTTCAAAAATATTTATTATAAAAAATGAATACTTTTTTTCGGATTCTTCATAAAAAATTAAGCCTACCCTGATATTTTCATAATTTTTTAACAACTAGCACAAAAACTACAGGCAGCCCCTCGAAAATAATTTAAGAAGGATTTAACAGTAGCTGGACGAGAGAAAATGTTTTTATCCTTTAAATAAAAGAATGCTTAAATTACCCACTAAAGTAGCTTAAATTACCCACTAAAGTAGCAAAAATAACAGTTTTTAAACTGCTACAACGTTTTTTCTGGATATATTAAAATAAAGAAATTTTGTAAGTAAGGTTATTTATTTACAGCTTATGGATATTTCATGCATTTTTTTATGAAAAAGTATTTTTAAAATTGCAGATCCTTACTCTAAAGAGGTGTATTATCCAAAATCTTTTGCTTAAAAATCCATCGTTTGTGCTTACGAAAAATTGGTGTATCATAACTCTGTTATTTAAATATCATGGAGTACTTTAGTTCATAAGTACTCTTTTGGTTACTTCTTATTATTTTTATAATATAAATAGAATGTTCTCTAGACGCCTAATATGATATATATATTGCAGTTGAGAGTATGATATCACTTGCTTCCCCTTCTCCTTGGCGAAAAAATCTCGAATAGAGGGGTTCGAACTGCTAACTGTAGCCGGACGAGATTTGCTCAGTGTATCATGAGTTACCAAAGTAGTGGCTTTCGTATGGGTAGTTCAGTTGGTTACAATCATGGTCGTAAAAGGCATGGACTTTGTTTTATTCTAAGAAGTATGTTATTTGACCACAAGCGCTTTAACAACGGTTTAAAAAATTACTCAGTCGGTCAATTGGCGAGATCGAGGGATCAAGTGAAAAAGCTGTAAGCTGGTACAACAGGAGTTTCGTGCCCTGTCTCCATAAAATTATTTCTTCCAATAAAAGGAGAGAAACCTTGCAAATTATATTTTTAGGTTTTAAAAGTACACATTTGTCTAAAATCTTATGACCCTGATTGTATTGTGTCCCGGATCTAACGGAAGGTTCTTGGGTGTGATTCACCCTCTTTCTAAATCTATCCTCTGTCTTAATATTGAATATATAGGAATATATGGTACTTTCATGCATATATTAGCATAAGTTACTGCTGAGTAAATAAAGCTTAAACAGTATGGCGTGATTTTAACAGTCTAATAGATTTGATAGAATTCTGATAAAGATTAACTCGATTTTAAATTTATCTGATATTACGTCATTATTAAGTTTAAAGTTAATCACATGAAATTCCTTTCTTAATATTATGTTAAATCTGACGGATTTTTTTTTCAAAATAAAATTCTTTGATTCAAACCATTGCTACTATCTATAGATTCAGTTGCGATTAATTCAAATGCGTTTCAGTTTGGAAAATTTCAAATCAAACTGATAGAATTACAAATATACTGATAGAATTAAAAAAAATGTTAGAAAAAAAAAAAAATTCTTTTGAGTTTAATCAATCTGTCGAAAACCAATCAAATGAAAAAACCGTTGTCTTTAGAAAGTGCCTGATCGCAATGCATGTTTTAAAAACAACAACAATTAAAACGTCATGCTATGATTGATAATAAAGATTTAAAGGTATTAAATTATTAATATCATTCTTTAATTGGATTTATTTATTTATTTATTTATCTACTTATTATATTGTTTACAAAGTTTGAACAATATGTTTTTTAAAGATAATAAAAACACTTTGAAACAAAAATGACTTTACTTGAACATGAAGAAATCACTTGAACATGAAGGAATCGTGTTCAGGGGGGATCATCTTGAAGTTTGGGTGGTATAGTTGCTACTTTGAATCAAGGATTGAAAATAAAAGTATTTACTATTCAAGTTCGACACTACCGTCGCTAAATAACTCATCACGCTAGTAGTAATGCGTTTTCCGAGGTCGAGCTGACAATACCTGGTACAGTTCAAAGTAGATATATATATTCTGACATTAAAAATGGAAATTTTCTCTATACTTGCTTTGTAGATTTTAAAAAAGCATATGACTCAGTGTCAAGATATGCACTAATATAGAAACTTAAGAGAATCGGAATATGTGGTAATTTTTTAAACCTAATGAAAGCTATGTATTCATCAACCAAAGCATATATCTTTCATGAAGGGAAGATTTCTGAAACATTTGAAACTAATAAGGGTGTTAAGCAAGGAGACGTTCTAAGTACAT